>JAGFPH010012445.1:0-30189 GCA_018207615.1 Philaenus spumarius | reverse complement strand
TAGTTGACGGAATTCACCTTAAGGTAATTAGAAGTATTAATAATAAACTCTCCTATACAATGATAATGTTATGGCCTATGTCATCAGTCTTTCAAACTTTTGAAGTCTTAGAAGTTGGAGTTTTGCTTTACGGTTTTTGGCGAGTAAACTTGCATGTTGATTTTAATACCTCATTCGAATAAATAATCTTTGTATGAACTAGAGGTTTATATTTTTCTTTAATTTCCATACAACGGATAATTTTGTTCGTCAACCGTTTTACAACTCCAGGTTCTTTGGGAATTCGATTTTCTGTGATTGTTTTAACAGCCTTTCAATTATTCAGTTCAGCTTTTCGATCTGGGATAAAATCGTCATCACTGAAATGCACAAAACATATGAAGGCTGAACTAGGTTTCCATTTGTCGGCTCGTTTACATTTCTGTATCCTTTGTACATGATAAGTAGTATTCTTTGGAAACCTAAATATAAGTATGGTAAACAAATTTAAAACTATAAAATTGGGTAGATTTAGTGAAAATTTTAACTACTGAGGGGTAAACATATTTATTTGGTGCAGGGATATTAAGTTAAATTGTTGAACTAAAAGTTATCTTCTATAATTTTAATTCAAAAGATAGCAACAGAGACTACTTTTAAATCAAAATTTTAATACATTTTATATGAGTAAGTGGGATTATAATATTTACTATTACAATAGAAACTAAAAATATCTAGGCCTACCTGTGAAAAGATATATTAATTCTTCCTTCTTGTTTTGCTTTGCCTTAATAATAATCGCAAGTTTAAACCATGCAAACTCAACCAACTTTAGGTTAATTTATTGATTTTGTAGCCGTAGTAAATGTTTGTTTTACTTAAAACACTTTACATAATTTAAAAAAAATCAGTTTAAACAAAAAACACAATCCGTAAAGCATTCACAAATGAGTAACGCGTATAAACGACAAAAGCTTGATCAATGTATGAACTACAGCCTATGTCACAGCTTCATTTACCCCCACTCCATTTTGTGTTTTTTTTATTTCTGAATGAGGCAACCTTTATTGTCTATTAAACCTTGGGTTTAAACAGGCCTCAAATACAACATTGTTTGAATTAGCTTGTTAAGCTGGAACGAAGCCAACGTTAATTAAATATTATTTGTCCAACCAATTCTAAGAACACTTTAATACGAGTAAGTTATTATCATTGTTAACTAACGCGTTTTAATCTTTATGAATGTTTCAATAGGGATGTTTAGATTGCATTCATGATTGTATGATATTATATACTTATACGAGTATAATAAACTATTCGAAAAAAAAAGATAAACTTGCACATTATTGTAAATTAAAGTTAATTGTTCAAAGTTTAATTGTACTTTATTTTATGAAATCTATCTAATAGTAAAGGTCCAGAATAACAAAATTAGCATAAATTATAAGGTTGTTATTGAAAAGTTTATCCGAATTATAAAACATTTCCAATGCATATTTCCGGATTTACGAGTTTTCCATATACACACAGTTTTGTGATGTTTTCAAATACTATAATATATTCCAGAATATTTATAGTAAAATTTGAACTACTTATTATTAGATTTCGTTTTTCATTAAGTTCCTATAAAATTTAATGTTAAATGTACAATACTGTGTAGACCTACTTCAATAGTTTGTTTTAATAAAATTTTCGTAAAGGAAATAATATAAATTGTTCTTAATATAGAGAAACTTTTTAATATTTCATATATTTATTTTTTTTTAAATCTAGAAATTTTTTATAAATAAAATACGCATATTTTTAAATAAGTATAATATAATTTGAAAGTAATTTATTACAAAATCTTAGTAAATTTGGATTTTAATGTTGTAACTGTAAATTTTCCTAATATAAATTAAAAGTTGGTGCTAGAATAATTGTTGCTTGACAATAATAATTTGTTTTATAGTTTAGGATAAACAAAATTCTGGTTAAAAGAATCTGTTTTGTAACTAAGGCTAAATGCATACTGAAATAAAATATATTAACAATAACTAATTCTACACTACACAAATGTCTATTTTAAAAACAACAAATATAGCACAAACTTTTAAATAATTTAGCAATAGTTTAAAAATTTAACTTAAATGTTCAATACTGTGTACTCCATTAGTTTGTTGTTCATTATTTCGTAAATGAAATATGTATATTTTGCTTAATATTAGAGACGCACTTTGAAATATTTCATTTATTTACTATTTAAATCAATCCATCGATTTTAAATCATATGTGCGATCTTAAAAATAAGTACTATATGATTTTAAAATAAATACACAATCTTAATAGCCTAACTTTGGTTACTATAGTTGTAATTGTAAATGTTCTTAATATAAATGAAAAATAGTGTTAGAATAATTGTTGCTTGACAATAATAATTAGATTTATAGTTTATTATTACAAATTACTATTATGAAAACCACAATATAGCATTAACTTAATAATAATTTAGCAATGAAACTTAAATTTAAAGTACAGTTCATTAATGTTACGTATGATACATGTATATATGTGTTCGCACTCTGGCGGCCGCATTTTAAGTCCGATTTGGTACACATGTTGGCTGTCTACGTCGCTTGGACGAGTTCGTTAGAAAAATATCCAACAATCGGAAACACGTTTTTTTTGACCGGAAGTAAAAAATTTGGAGATTTTCCTACGAGAATGAATTTGTTTTTGAGTTTTTTATACAAATATAAATGTAGGCTGTTATTCTGCACATTTTGTTTCGCTTGGTTGCAGCAAAATCGATCAAAACGTAAAATACCATAGAAATACCCGGTTCAAAGCCATGTGGTTGTGGCAACGAGGGGTTGGCGTGCGAAGCACGCAATGCATTGAGTATTGAAGATACTCAAAACTCGGGGATTGGCGTGCGAAGCACGCAATGTTTTGTGTGTTGAGGATACTCCCAATATTCGGAATGGCGTGCGAACCATTTTGCAGCTATTCAGCACCGTCGTGAATAGACCTATTTCCCAAATTGTTGGTTGAAACCCTTAAACATAGGCCTATAAAATTATTTTTTTAAATTTGCTCAACTCACGTCAGCGGTTCAGCTGCGTGGTCGAATTATTTTAATTATATACTTATATTCAAACTTATTGTTCAAGTTATTTATTTTAAAAGACAGACATTACATTGTCAGTAGACAGTACTAATTGGTAATATTTGTGTATTTAATCAATACACTATATAAATGAATAATTATTAAGAAATTGTATTACAAAATAACTTATTATTTCCATTGTATCACTAAACATTCTATTAAATCATTTAAATTACACTCTTTAGCTAAAAAAGATACATTAATAACTCAACACAAGAATTCACTGCAAGTGCTTACTGTAACATGAATTATTAAAATTTAGTTAAATAAATAACAAAACACGCTGAGGCTTGCTTTATTTTATTAAAGCCCATTTCAATTGTAAATTTGTTGAATCTCGCAAAATGTCACAAAAAACTAAACAAAAATGAAGTTTAACTATCTTGTACTAACTTTATCCAGATCATAATATTGTAATGGGTGATATTAAAAGATGAGCATAGAAAATGTACATATTTTATGTTCATTTGTATTCTTTCCTATTGATTAAAGAACATACATTCATAAGAACATACAGCACGCACGTGTTATTACAGATTGTCATTCAGAAAATGGTATATTCTTTGAATATATAACCATATCGGTGCAAGACTGACATATTGTTTAATTCACATTAACATCATCTTATCAAGTAAATAAATTCAAACGCAGTTATATTTTCCTTTCTGACAGTTTTAATTATACGTATACAAATTAAAGCAAGCAAAAAAAATTACTAACTATACATAATTAACAGATATAAATTCAATAAATTATAAGATAAATACAAGCTATTAAATATTCGTCTCTTTGAATCCTACTTCCTGGCTCATTATTGTAAAAGTGTTTAATTAATTTACTAATCTTAAAATGGTCCTATTAATTTCCCTACTGCTACTGGGCGTTACTAGTTTCGACACAAACCTATGTCATTGTCAAAGACGAACATCTCAGATGATAGTCACCAATTTTTATAACAACAGCCTTCCTACTCCTACATTAAAAAATTATAGAAATTTTAGATTTTTACAGTCGGCTTATTGTAAATAAGGTCGGCTGAGAAAATAAGGTATGTTCTTCGTCTTTCAGTGAAATATTTAGAAATCACTTTATTAAAAAAAACAAATATAAGAATGTTAATCAGAAAACAAATATTAAATAATTTGGCTAGATGATAAAATGTTAAAATTCCAGGACACAACAAAAATATTCGAATCTTCAAAAGAAAATTTTGTGTAGCAATAAATAATATTACGAAATAATAAATATGAAATGTTTCATAAGTGTATCATAGAAAGAAAGTCCTAATGGGTCTAGGTAAGACAAGTAACAAAATTATGGTTTTACGTGAGGCCTTTATGAGGCACCATCACACTGGCGTGTTGACTTATTAATATATTGTAACATTTAATGTACGTTGGCCGTACAGCATTTTAATAAACTGAGTAAATTTTCGTATTAAAAACATTTCTCTGGTTGAAACGTTAGACAACATTAAAGTAACTTTATGCTAAAGATGGTTATCTACAAAATTATTGAAGCTATAAATTATACAATTATTTTTTGAACATCAATTCATCGCAAATGCTTTCAAATCATAATAACAATAATAAAAAATCTGCTAAAATACAAAATGTTATTCTAAACTTTTAATTAAATGCTGATAAACGTACTTCTAAAAAAAAATCAATTTTTAAATTATTGTAAGCACTGAAAACTAGTTTCTTTACTTTTAATCTATGATAGTATTATTGAGGAAAAGTTTATTGTCTATATAAACCCTATACAAGTAAATATATAGTTTCAATAATTAAGTTTCCTTGTAGCAGTAAGTTTTGTTTTCAATCATATATGTACAATAATAATATTTTATTTAGCAAGAATATTGCTTGAGATCCTTATAGAAAAATATTGTAAATTGAGTTCATATGAAATTAAGGTTGTAAAAAATGCATGGTTTTATTAATTTATCGATTCATTTTATGTTAAAGCATGACCAATTTTCGACTATTAACTATTAGGAAAATTACATTGCATAACTTTTGCTATGTTGTTTATTTTCCTGTTAACATTTGCTTACACTTTTCATAAACCGACTGTTGAAGTTGGATCGTAACCCTTTCCGAGATAATGTCTTTTACATTCAAAGAAGAACGCGCTTTCAATGTGACATCTCATTAAATCTGCAAACAGTTACAACAAAATTAAAGCAGGGGGATATTTTACAAGGTGACAACGTTCCATTTAGTATTTTACTTTGACTCTCTTTTCTTACTTATGAAAGTAAGATCGAAACTTTAAATCGTATTTAAATGATGTCAATTAATTATCGCGTATGTTTTTTTTTTTTCAAGAACAGTAATAATTTCTCAATATATTAAAACAATAACATTCGTGCAAAAGTTAGGAAACATATAAAATGCATTCTTTATTGTTTAAACAACATTTTCTAAGTTGTATTGACCCAGTTTTTGCAACAAAACTTTTACGTAGAATTTTAAGTTTATAAGAACGATAGTTTCCTCCTACGTTAAGACATTTATAACCAAAGGTTTACTTGTATGAACAATTATTTTTAGTTAAAAATGAAGTGCATCATTAACTACATGTAATTATTAATTTTGTGTCATAAATTTTACCCGTAATGTGTATTTATTTACTTTAAACAAATTTACAATCAGCTAAATGCAAATATATTAAGAAACTTTAGAAGGTTAATTGTTTAAACTATATATCTACAATATTACTCATTACAAAATAAAGATAGTGTGGATATTATGGACTTAGTAGTATGCTTAGGTAGTATGCTGCTACTTAGTCATATTAAATTATTCAGGATTAGTAAATTATAAATAACTTACATTTTTTATAGATGTAGGTAAAATTTTAAGACAGTCGTTTTTAGTGCATTAGTTAGGTCTCGTTGCTTAATCGAACCTAAATGTATTTTGTTTAAAAGAAATTAATAATTAATTACACATAATAATAATAATACTAGAATGGTATAAATACAAACAATTTTTAAAGTATGCAAATAAAAATAGCTAGAAACAAAGAAATTAGTTGTTCAATACAATCGTAAAACTAGCTTAGGAAATATTTCTACATCCAAACAGCTGATTTCACCCATCATATGTAATACACAAACCTAGCATAGATTACCTTTGGGGTTATGTTTACAACTTAAATAAAATCTGTCTTGTAATATTAATAACTTCTAAATAATTAGATCTATCAATATAAAATAAAAAGCTATTAAAAGATAATATTTATATATTTCTTTAAAAATATAATAACATACTAAAATAAAAAAAATTAACAAATATTCATACAGTTTTATAATCCTTATAATTGTACACATTTACCAAGTTAAAAATCCCTGTCAGCATTTTTATTTAGATAGGCCTAGATAAAGTCTGTTGTTTTAAAATGGTATTTTGTTAAATGATGTATTTCTGATGTGTATCTAATTAATCTGTGATTTTTCACGGGGATTTACTAATTCAGTGCTATAAATTATAAAAAATTTAACAATCAATCAAATTAGCAAAAATATACAACTAAGTAGATTTTCACAAAAACTTAGTAACAATGATAATTGTTTCCTTTTTAAGTGGTTTCGCCTATTTATTTATACTAAACTTTTTGCAATGTAGAAAGAAGACATTTAATTTATAATAAAACAATAAATTATAATTTATAATATTAAAAACAAAATACAAGTATTTAAATAATATTTTCTTTTAATATTAGTTAATGTCTCTTACTATATAATGCAGATGGTTGCATATCTTGAATCTTAAACAAAGTGTACACAATAATTTAAATGCAACACATTAATATAAGCAGGCTTTCATATGTATAAACAAGATTACTTAATTTTACTATCAATATTTACACGTATATTTTTAATGTTAGTATTTGATTTTTATCAAATGATTTGTTTTAAAATAAACCATTTGCCGATAGCTGTACAAATAATACATTTAATAAATGTCTTTTGTGATTTAACTAACACAAATATGATGTGTTAAAATAGTAATTCAAATTACCTTTAAATAAGGCATTTAAGAACAATGGTTATTGAAATGTTATTGAGATATGTTTACGAATCAAACTCTGCTTGACCTAGTTATTGACAAGCCAACGTGAATTGAATGCTGACTGACGAGCTCAATTCTAAGGAACTTTCGTTACCTTTAGAGGTATTCTTTTTTCCACAGAAATAGTTGAGTTTTTTTTTTTTTTTTTGCTTTTATAAACATATTAATTTAAGTACAGAAAATATCAATACAAATTTGATACCTTCAATACCATATTTGGCTCTAGATACCCACTTTGAAACGTTTAATAAATCAAATAATGCAATCGTTTACATTTTTATTTCGTCGGGAAAAATATATATTAAATTTAAATGCAATGTAAAAGAGTCCAGATGTTTTAATCTAGCTTCGAGTACTGTTCTTAGTTATATGTTATAGTAATAAATACTGCTGTACACTTACATAGTGTAAACATTATAGATTTAATGCACGAAAATGAATCTTACAGAAGTTAAAAAAAAAAAATTATATCAAATAAATGTAATTAGGGCGTTATAATGATAATAACCTTTATTACTCAGAAAATGATACCATTGTTAGGTATTTTTTTAATAACAAATATAATTTGTTTTAAATTCAAACTATTTCTATTTATTTACTATTTAATTTATATTGTGAGGGTTGACTTACCGTATGATTTAAATTAAGCAACAAAGAAAAGCGGTAATTAAATTTCCTGAATTCTTGATGGTTACCATACGAAATTCCTTCACTCTGTTACCTCTGACAAATTAATTATTGTGTCTTCCCAAGTTTTGAAGTTTCTAAGTTAGATTAACTTCTACACTCTGCACCATTAAATCAATATTTTTTGTGGATTTTTTACGCGAGGAAATGTAAGAGCGCTAGGTAGTTTATTTTATTAGTTAGTTTTATAAATACAAATTATTTATTATTAAATTATTATTTAAATATTATAAATTATTATTTAAATTAGCGCAAGTTAGTTTTATAAAAACAAATTATTTCTTATCTATAAAACCTAGCAACAATATTTACAAAAAATGAAGCACTAAATTATAATGTGTACGACAATCTTAAAACGCCAAAAATTAAAACGTATAGGCATTGTTGTATAATATAACTTAACAACCAACATTTAAAATAAAATAACAGGTGGGGGGAAACATTATTCATTTTAGCAGTATTAGCTTCTAAAAATATTATTTTGTTAAATTATTTTTTTTACAACAATAAACTATTAATAAAACAACCTTTACGAATGTCAGTTTATTGATATTTTAGAAATTTACTTTTAAAACAGTTAAAAACTGCTAACATAAAAAGATATTTTTTATTATTTTAATGGTGACAAAAGAACCGTTTTTTTTATATTACAGAAATGTTACAAAAATATTTGTTTGTTTAAATTGTAATAAACTTTTAACTATATTTAATTATTTTTAAATTTAATTTTGATTTTAAAATAATATTTTATCAGGTGGTAATCTAACTTAGATAGTAAGTCATCAGAAATGCTATAATGCATTAATACAAAAACAAATTTGAAACAAGATTTTAATTAAAGTGTTAATGAGGAATGGGACAAGCTTAATTTATTTTAGTATTTACATTTCTAAGAATCAATAATTTTAATTAATTATGATAATATTTTTTACTACGATGTACAGTTATGTGTAGTTTACGACTATGTTTGTATACATGTTTAAAATGTGTTTTATTTTTGAGTCATGTACCTATATATACAGATATTATTATTTATGGGAAAAAAGTAACGAAGGATTTACTATATTAGATTATTAATATCGCTTATAAAACTAGTGAGAAGAACCCACCGACAGGTAAACTACTAGATATTGCAGTGTTCAAACAAATCTTTACACTCAAAAAAATCTAAGATTTATAAGTCTTGACACCGAAGCCTGAGAAAATGACTTCTCTTTCTGTATTGTTACTTTGGAAGGCGGCAGTGCATAGCACAGAACAACAAGGGTAACAAGTCATTCCAAAAGACCTGCCCTCTAATTTAATATTTAAAAGCTACTAAAGTGTTTGAAGTGAAGCGGAAAATAAACAAAAATGTTAAAATCCCAATATATTAAAATTGTTGTACCATTACTGAAAGTAAATTAAAGTTATTATACAAATTATATCTGATAGGATCCATGAAATAAGTTTTAGTACAATTTTCTGCCAATCCTAACTTAACACTTTCACTAAAGTTTGTCGACGCGTTTCGGAGTTCCTCCATTATCGAGACCTATTTCAGTACTGGATTCATCCGTTATGGAATCGTCTAGATATAGTTAGCCACCCCTCTCTTCCTACTACTGGTGCTGCTTCTTATGTAATCTATTATGTAATCTGTTATGTAATCTGTTATGCAATCTGTTATGTAATCTATTATGTAATCTGTTATGTAATCTGTTATGCAACACGTTATGTAATATGTTATGTAATTTTTTATATTTTCAACAATTTTAGAGTTTGGAAAGTTATTTCTGATTGACTGTTAATTTGTTCATTAATAATATTTTCTCCGTTCATTTTTAGTTTGAAAATTTCCATGTTTTCCATTATATTTAACCGTCTCAAAATATAATGGAAAGTACTTTCCATTATATATAAGTATATTAAATATACTTTCTTATATTTAACGAAAGTAAATTACATATAATATTTCGTCAAATTGTAATCTTATTATTTTGTCTTAGTGCTAAATAAATAGGTACATAAAAAAAATATATAGTACAATCATTCAATAAACTATACAAGTATTAAACATGTTAATACATCTAATTTATTTAAATGTTGCTTATTCTATTTAAGGAGAACATTCTTATTTGGTTACTTTATACAATCATCTCTACACACTATTGTCAACGAGCACGTACATTTTAATTCAAAGAATCTTCAAAGATAAATGTACTCGGATTTACACTCATCTTTGGACACGATGTGGTTTATTTGATCTCAGTTATCAATGTAAACTGCAACTATTAATTGCATAGTCACATTTGTCCCAGTAAATATGTACTTGATTTTTTGTAAAAACAAACACAAAACTTTATTAAGGCGTCCAATAATATTTGGAGGCGGCTTCCAAAAACTGACTTTTTGAATGCACAAAATATGCAAATTTTTGTCTTAAATGCAGTGTTGTGCATAAGTGATTGTGTTTTAGGAAAAGTAAGAGTACTAGAAGATCTGTAATGTTGGATCAAACTGTGTAGTAGGTATAGATTCCACCAGGGTTTGGAAGGCGGAAATGGCGTTTAAAGAGTCGAAAAAAGAGCCATTAAGGCTAAGAAGGAAGTTGTGGGAAAAAATCCTCCTATTGAGCTGGACTTTTTTTTAATAATCGAGTAAAGGAAATAACATTGTTTTACACAGCTATGGCTTCTTTATTGTTTTCTAAAAGTTGTTGTTTTTTTAAATTTAGGTACACTTTTTCCACAATAATAAACCAATTCCAATAAAACGTTTTTTTTGTTTGTTCCTGATAATCTAAGAAGTAACAATAAGAACCATTTCCCATGAGAATCAAAAACTAGTTGTCAATATCGTAAAAGTAATTAAAACTTTTTTATTTTTATGTTTTTAAAACTACAACAATTTTAACTAAAATATAAGGGACATTTTTCTTATTTATTATGAAAGCTACATTTAAAAGTCTTGAAAAAACGTAAATTGCCAATTTACAGAGGATGTTTACAGAGGAGGTAATTGTTAACTATTACTCTTTCAGAACCAAGTCTTCCCATATTCAGACATGTTTCGTATTTATTATTCTAACAATGTTTTAACATGATCAAAGGCCGAACAAATAAATTCACCATACAAAAATGAAAAAAAAAAAATAGCCTGACGTTTTAACTTATGGTCTCTTTTCATTTTGTTTCAAGCAAATGTTCCCGCATTGAGCTTTGTTATATTATATGTATATATTCAAAAAATTAATTAACATAATTCAAAGCACGGCAAAAGAAATAAGAATGAGTAACTTAGTTAAAAGTCGTCATCTGATGAAGAACTGGTTTCGCTTGCTGACGGTTCTTTACACGCTACTGGAGATTTACGATGATGTATAGCCTTATCTTATCTTATCTGGTTTACTGTTCCGGCCCTTCATACATGTTTATTTGTCTATTTCAGTCCATTAGCGATAAAGGTTATTGTTTACTATTACGTAGTTGGGTTGGTTTGCATGAAATATACTGGGACTAGATGCAGTTGCCTATAAGTTAGAACATCAGTTTTTTTTAATGTGTGAATTTATTTTTTCGTGCTTTTATTAATGTTAATGCATTTGTTAGAACACATAAATACGAAACATGTCTGAAAACGGAAAGATTTGGTTCTAACAAAGTAATAGTAAAGAATTACCAAATTTAGTTAAAACTTTCAAATCATAAATATATTACGTTAATATTTAGAAAAAGCTAAACAAAAATACTAACCACATATTACCTGTTATTACAATTATTACCTGCTAAAATATTAACGTATCGATTTATTATAATATATTAAATACTACATAATCGATATAAGAATAATTATTTAAATATTTATCAACACAAGGACAAAAGAGAAATAACTTTGTAACAATTATTATAAAAGACATATATTTTGAAAAGTTATTACACTTCTCGTCAGTAAATCTTGAAGAAATTATAAACGTATTAAACAAGAAGTGTCTGACAACAGAGTTCAAAGGGTAGACCGCTTTTATTACAAGCTGACAAATCTTTTCTTCCTTGGGGAATCTTTGTTGTAGAAGTTCTTTAGCAGAAAAAGGAAATATTACCGGGGATTTCTTAGGAACCCTCTCCAAAGTGCATTAAAAGTTTGTAAAAGTCTTAGACGTCTTCTTTAAAAACTATTTAGATACTTTGAAAGAAGATTATTTTGTTTTTATAAATTGTAAGTACAATAATTATTACTGTTATACTACCTCTCTTTCAGCACAAACTACTAACTAACAGAGGAAACTACAGTAAAAACTACAATAATTTGTTATAATTTGTCAGCAATTCAATTTTCGTTTTATAAGTACATATAGCAATGCAATTAAAAATGCTTTTTATTTGTGCTTTGCATAAAAATTAACTATAAAATGTTATGTTTTTTTAACCTGTTGAATTATGTCCATATTTTACAATTTTATAAATTTAGATTTTGCTACTTCCATTTTTTATATTTTTTTTTTAAATTGCATGGTATAAGAAATGTATAAAACATATTTCCGAATATCAATTAAATTCATTATTTTCTTTCCAATGAATCATTGAAAACACTACAACTAGCTTCATCAGCTAACAAGCAGCTTAATTAAATTTAGTGCTAGTTCAAATATGGAATGATTTTAAATATGGAATGATTTTTTTAAATATGGAATTTTTAACGTAAACTCCATACATAAATATTAAAGTTGGAGCAGTTGGCTTACATAAACATCTTTTTCACTCTGATCAGCTTTTTATGAATTTTATTCCAAATCGCTATTATCAACTGTACTGTATACAACGAATCGTATATATATCAACACTTGTCTTCATGCATCTTCAATGTCACGTTCTTTGTTAGTTAATTCCTTTTAAATTTGTGCATCACCTTTTATCTAAAATAAAATAGTAATTTAAATCCAAAATATAAACATTTTGAATTATAAACACCAATAACAATAAAGATTTTATTAAGTTTAACAAGTGTATTATAGGTGTCTGTGTTAAATAAGTACCAAATTAGTACGACACACTTATCTCACTATTTATTTTCTAATCGTTATATTTTTTTACAGGAAGGGTTTTGATACTAAACATTTTTCTCAGAACAATATCATGAGAATTTACCTTGCTACGAGATTTAAATTGAAGGAAATGTGGAAATTTGACTAAAACGCGTTATAAATTAAATCTCAATAAAATACATAAATAAATATCTTGCAAGTATAAATTAGGCAATGAAACCTAGCAGTTTTAATCTTTAGCTTATTAAATTATGGAAGCAAATTTCACAGAAGTCATTAAAAACTAATTTATTATAAGAGGATCAATGCATTTTGTATGTTTATATTTTGTATATATTCCAGCTATGACAATGTATGTTATATTAGGAATGTAAATTGCAGATTTTTAAAAATAACAGCAATGTACGATTATTATTACAAACTATTAAATTCTTTAAATAGTCCGGATGATCGTTATTGCATTTCCAAATATGTTTCAAAAAATTACTACCCAATAATGTTCTAATTTAAAAATTTAACTCTATTAGGCTGAACGTATAATTTACATTGATTAAATTTAGGCATTTAAGGTGCTAAAAAATTAGTTATTGTCTAATATTTTCAAAAATGGTAAACGAGATTTATAACTTTAAACCACTTTAGTTTAACGTTTTGAGTTATAAATGTAAAAATAACTGACAATTTGTGCGTAAAATATGTTAATTATGTATGTTAAAGCAATATGAGTAGCCTACTATACCAGCTAAAAAACACACGGCAATCAATTGTTGAAAATAGAAATACCAATGCTTTGAATTCCATTGTTCCTATCTTATTTTAAATTGAAATTTAATCGGAGCTTTGCCTCATCAAATTTATTGATAGGAAATATGGTCTAGATGAATCAGTGATTAGGTAATTAGCGGAAGTAATCGGATTATCAAATCGTACCACACACTTCAACAACGTAGGAAATCTTGCTTGCTTCGAAGGAAATATCAATTATAATAACAAACTAGTATTAGTTTAGTTTTAGTATTATTATTTGTTTTTTATTCTTTCAGAAATTAGTAGTTTTTTTTCACTACTGCTGATAAAGAGTAATTATTAGTTGATTATAAACATGTAATCGATTGATATATTTGCTTATTCTCTTTTCTTTTCCATAGGTAAAATGATAACTCTTGTAGCCTAATGGCAATCCCTATGACGGTCTTCGGACCAAAAGTATTGTCAGGAGCTGTATTTATTTGTATATTACAAATACTTTTGTAGATTATATTTAATAAAGACATATTATTATTAGTATTATTATCAATTATAATAACTGATAAACTATACGATTTTCAATCATACAAATTTACAGAATATATGAATATAATTTATTGTATTCATTAAATGACATTGTGCATCAGTAATATGATATATTTAAATCTATTTATATAAACGTTACCGAATCATTTAACGTTATTATATCAAACCTTATTATATTATATAACGGAAATAATGAATACAGTACGGTCGAAAATCTGGACATATACAGGAAGAAAAGAACGAGGTCAGATATAAAACCTAGCGCGTCAATAAGGCGACTGTATAAGTGAAAAGATAGAATGTCTGGCTAGTTGTACATTTATGTCTGTATCGTTTTTTTATTACATTATTGCATTTTAAACATTTTATTTCAATTGTTGTTAAAACCAATTAAAACAAGAAAATACGTTTTTATACGCAATATTTCATAAAACTATTAAGTTCTTTTAATGTTTAATTCTAACGGAGTATAATCTACTTCAAAATATGAATCAAATAGAATTTTACTATAGCCTAAAATATTTTAAAACCAAATACTTGCATATTATTTACATAATAAACATATAATTTGGCCAAATAAATAATAACCTAACCTATAGTAAAATTCAACTCAGAGTGAGGCGGAAGTTCAAACCTACGGAGGGTCAGCACGGTCGACTGGTTTCCGCTCCACAACTACCTGAATTTTACTTTTTTATAGTAGCGTATGCAAACTTTTTTTATTTATAATAAGAAAATATAAAAATAAATCACATAACGTTGTGTATCGCGGTCGTCAGTTTATTTTGATACCAAATTTGAAGTAAATCGGTAAATGTTGAGTAATTAAATAGTTCTTAGTTACATTAAAAGCTATGCCATTTAATTACTCAACATTTACCGATTTACTTCAAATTTTGTATCAAAATAAACTGACGACCGCGATACACAACGTTATGTGATTTATTTTTATATTTTCTTGTTATAAAAAAAGTTTGCATACGCTACTATAAAAAAGTAAAATTCAGGTATGTGTGGAGCGGAAACCAGTCGACCGTGCTGACCCTCCGTAGGCTTGAACTTCCGCCTCACTCCACTCTGAGTTGAATTTTACTATAACCTAGAAATATAGCAACACTTGGCCTGGGTTGAAAATGCAAACTAATAGTATAAGATATATAATTACCTTAAAGGCTTCAAAAATTTTAGTTATACTTCTAACAGCATCACAAAATTTGTCAGGGCATATAACTTATCAGGTATCAGTGAAAATAGTATGTTTACAATAACGGCAATTACTAATAAATATTCAACAAACTTACATTGACTTATTAAAAGTAATAATACTAACCAACAATCAAATTTTTTATACTAAATCAAGGTGTTAACAGCTGAATTTTCCTACCCTCTTCCGTTACAAAATTACCAGGTTTTATTCTCGGTTTTGTCTAGGCCTGTTTAAGGGTAAGTTGAAATTAAAGATGGCATAGTAGTGGAAAAACATAAGCAGTCCGAACGGGACCGGCAGACATAAATAAATAAGGAAAATTAATAAATACAACCTTTTATCAATACATTCATTTTTATGCCTTTAAAGAAGAATGTAGTTGCTAATGGGTTCTGATTCCTCCCATTAGAAGACAAGTTTTTGTTCAAATTTTGGAAAAATATGAGTTAATTTAATTTTGTTAATATTTAATTTTGTTCTAAGTCCCAGTATAGTAAAGCCAAATTATCTTCCGGCAGGATAATATATATATTAATACTAGGGTGCTAAGGGCTGAAAATGTAAATGTTTTTAAATTTTTGGTTTGTATTCTTTCCTTAAAGCTAGAGAGCTGAAATTTGAAACTCATTAATTAATTGTAAAAAAATATTTAAAGACGTAAGCTGATCAAAACTATCCCAATCTATGGATTCGCATAAAGACGTATCTGGGTGATCTGTAACATCCAGCTAAGACTGTGATATACCAGTCTGTACCAGCGGTTGAAAAAGAAGACGCTCTTCACTCGGAATTCTTTAATTTTAAATTGATTTAATTTATTCAGTCCAAACGCCACGACAAAGACGATTGACGGGCCGCCAGTGATCAATAAATACTAGAGATGGGATTTACCGTTACATTATGGTAATAGTCTGCAACGTTCCACTGCGTCTTGGTAATAGGTTGAAATAACGTATTAAATTTGTAACGTATTAATAGGTGGCGGAAAAATGCCGAGGTGTTATTTGACATAACGTTGCAGACGAAATTACTGAAACTATTAATTTGGTAATATGATGTTACGTTGCGGGCAAGTTACTAGCAGACCGTTTTAGCAAGGTGTATTTATTTATTTAGTGTTTCGTTGCAGACGAGATTACTTTATGAAATGTTTCCGATATTCTCAAGTAATATTATTTGCAGCGTTGCTTGAATATTCCAAGAAACTCATTTATTAACAAAATACATTAAAACAATCATTTTCAGAATGCTGAGATATAAATATATAATATAAACATAATAATAAGATTTAAACTTAGAGTAATTATTGATAACTCAAAATTCAAAAACGTCAAATAATACTCAACTTCAAATTAAAATAAACATTTAAAAATTATTATTCATTTAATGTAATGGTTCCAAGCGATATTAATTTATGTTCAAAAGTTACCAAGATTCTCAAGTAATTTCTTGTGCTGCTTTAAGTTTATGTTTCAAAGAAAATCTTTACTAAAAAAATGCAATTAAAATTGTCAAAATAATTAGATATAAATAAATATATAATATACAAATCATTAGAAATCAAATTTAAACCTAGAGTAATTATTAAAGACAAAAATTTAAAAAAAACATAATTTTACGTTAAACTTTTAGACTAAATTAAATTGCACAGTGTCAAGTGTTTAATTCAACTATGCCCTAAGGCCTAGGGAAGGATGGTTCTATAAAGCATTTTATTATTTTTAAATGTTTTATGTCAGCTGTAATTATTATGTCAATGTGCATATCTGCATATAAGCTATTAATTATGTGTAATGGATTCTTGGATTAAATGAATACAGACACAGGGAAAGGCAAGACAAAATATTTCCTTTAATCTCACACCAAACATCCTGTTTATTTGGGTTTAATAATGTGTAGCTTGTATCTGTGTGTAAGTTGATGCATCCTGTTAATATTGTAACGTATTAACGCAAGCGAAGAAAGTAATCTGTTGGCCGTTTTCTCAAACGGTATTATTTTTGTCAAGGTATTATTTTGTAATGTAACGTTGAGATATGATTACTTGATCATGACTTGGAATTAACACCTCTCTGGAACGTTCGTCAGCCCCCTTCACTGCGTTATCGCTTGACGTTACAAAAATAATAGGGTGTCCTACGTAACGTATTAACGTGGTAATAGTCTGCAACGCATTAATAGTATTATTTTTCCTGTTACGTTAAATAACGCCCACCTCTAATAAATACCAAACTAATAGAAAATATTATGTAATAATTCACTTTCGTGCGATAAAAGACGAGAGGAAAATATTACAAATTATGTAACATAGTGATGCAAAACAAATTTCCAGCTATTAAAATGCATACCGTTATTAATTAATGATTATACAACTAATCATATATGAGCACACATTATTTTTATTTTATTTTTTTATCATGTTAAGTTTAAAATATATATATATAATATATTTACATGTACAAATGTTATACTTTATTGAACTACAACATTATTGAATTTAGGCATTATTAAGGAATGAAAGTAATTATTGTAAAAAATATTAATATGCAATAATTTATATATATGTATTAAATAAAATGTAAGTAAGTTAATTAGATTTATTGAAATTGGTAACCTTAAAACGTATTAGATGTATGCAATCCATAATTTTTTTGCTTTTTAAACGAAAAAGAACATTTACTGCTTTTAAAAGCCAGGCACACAGTAAGGTTTCTGTGCGATTGAAGAGCTCTTAGAGATGGGCGGGTCAAATGACATTCACTTCACATTCCCCTCTTGACCGTTTATTATGTTAATGCACCCACACTTTCCTTAAGGATCGGTTTGTTATTTACTTAGTAACTCAGAGGACGTCATGGTAGTCGATTAGAAAATATAAATCTCAGTTAAACTTAAGTAAGGACATTCTGTTAACACTTATTAAAATGAAGAGCCTGCTTTCATTTCGTAGCCTATTAGTTATTATGCAATTGTAAAACTTATCCCACAGTAAGTCTTTACGTTGGAAGTGGGTTCGAAGTTTTTATTGTTCATATACATTAATTATACTAGGGGACACCTCTGCGTGCTCCGCACGCTAACCACGTTGGACCTACTATACACATATGCTGTTTTATTTACAATAAATATTAGCAAATTAGAAACACTGAAGCCCCGACCATAAGTTCGGTGAATAAAACTACCCAAATAAACTGAAAAACATTTTGTAGTTTCATAGTATCGCCTAAGTCTATTTCCAGAGTTATGATAATATGAAGAATATGCTACCTACTGACTCTTAATTATATTTTTACAAATAAATAACACGTATGAATTTTTTCTCAAAGACCATAATAACTTAGTATTACTCTGCTAAAATTTTATATTTGAAGATTAAATTGAGGTTGCAAATCTGTAAAATGCGTCAAGAATAAATACCTCTTATTTCCAAAACAAAAGGCCGTTACGTGTAAGATTGATGTATTTAGATAATGGAATGCTTCCTGATCACGCCTCTCTGCTTTTATCAGTTTGAGCAGGAGGTATTTAATCAGTTATAGAAGTAGTGGTTATAGTAAGAGTTCAGAATTGATGGTACTTTAACTAATTTGATCGAAACTATCATAACAATTTATTCAGTGCAGATTCGACATACATTTAAGTGTGTTTAAATCATTTTAAAGAATATTTAAGTGTCAATTTAATTGACATTTTTTGATTATAAAAAATACTTAAACAAGGTCCTTTACTTACAGATACTTATTACTTAAATTATTTAAAATTTAAGTATTTTTCTCATTATCAAATTTATTTTGAAGCATTGTTAGGTGCATTACAAAATTTTACAAAAAATCATTCTCGATATTAAATTTCTACAATAAAAAGGTTTCTACAATCATGTGATTTCAAAACTTACTTTGTAAATTAGATCAATTTTGTTTTGAATACAGAAATCCCAAATAAATTTCCTAAGTTTCCAAGATATTTTAAATTATATATTTATTGATACAGTAGTTGTTTATATTAAATAATATAAATATATGACATTTTACATATACTGTATTTAATTTTCGTAAATTTCTCATTTTTCAAAATTTGTATTATTATCCTTTCATTTTTCGTAAATAATTATTAGATATGTTTTCTAAATATCATTTCTAGTTCTTTCACAGTGTGACAGCTGACATTTTTCAATATTAAATACTATAATAATAATATATAATATAATAATAATAAAGCTTTATTACAAAACGAAGGTTACAATCATTTCTCTTTTCAAGCTTAGACAATGAGTTTTTTTAACCGTCTGTCGGTTGGAAGACCTTTAAACCTTCTTACTTTACCACCTTTAGCTCTATGTGTTACATGCATAACGTTAACAATTCATTGCAAAACAACAAGAAATAATTATCCTAAGCCTGACACCCATACATACACATACACATGCTCACCCTCACACACACTCAGAAAATACTATATACTAAGACGACAACTAAAAATGAATTACATATGAAAACTAAGCAAAGATTACCAACAATATAAACATTAAGCAAAGATTTCCAACAACAACACAAATATTAACAAATGAATAACATACGATTGAGGGTGAGCCTTGATATGAAAGCAAAATACAAATTCACTACGTTAATAATTGAATTCGCGGATTAATTCCCATCTGTATTGCCAAGCCTGTTGTACGTACCGAGCAAGATATTTCCAATTATCCCCGTTAAGCTGTTCAAGTAATTCCTCCCAACTCAACTCCAATTAACCAAAATATTGTTTCCTAATTGTTCCCAAGATTGGACAAATCGCAAACAAATGGAAACTATCTTCTTTAGCCTTCAAATTACAGAGCAAACAGTTGTAATTTAACCCCTCCATCCAAGGGCTGCAGTTCAGATACTGCAGCTCTGTTCTACAATATGAAATATTATATTAAAATATAAATAGTATATTTTATAATTAAGTTTATATACTTATTTAAATTTCATTATTATTTTTTAGTTAAATTTTATAAATTTAAAACGACTTACTAAAACCATTCCTTCTATAGGTTAAGTGATTAAATACTTCCTGCTTAAACTGTGAAAAAAGCAGAGATGCGTGTTCAGGATGCATTAAATTCTCAAAACATATCAATCTTTCACGTACGGGCATTTTGTATCAAAGATAAGAGGTACTTTATTCTGGACTTGTTTTATTTGCAACCGCATTTTAATACTCAAATATAAAATGTTAACAGAGTTATAAATAATTTTCTTAGTCTTAGAGACCAAATCCATACAAGTTATTTATAAAAATCTAATTAAGAGTCAGCAGGTAGCATATGATTAATATGAACATAACTCTGGAATTATACTTAGGTAATACTATGAAACAACATAAGAAGGTATAAGTAAAATATTTGTGTCTATACATTTCCATTTCTTTAACATATACTTCAAAATAAACAACAGTGGAAATTAACAAACGGTATACATTAAAACACACATCTTATTTACAACAAATTCAAATTTAATAAATTAACGTTTACTTTAAATGTGCATGCATATAGTACAAACTAAGTTATAATTAGCATTTATTATCTACATCTCAAAGGACTAATTTAGGAAAACCCTTATACGCAATAGTTAATGTTAATCATTAAGTTATTTATACAATAACACAAACATCCAGTTGTCTTAAATTGCCTCACACAACGAGTTATGCAGTTCCGATGAACTTCCTTCCTGAATTTGGTCCGAAAGTTCCGCTGAAGTGCACTAGTACGAGCAAACTCTAAATAAAACACAAAATGCTTTTCTTGTTTTGTGGTAGCCATTTGTTGACAGGCTTCGTGGTACTCAACTAAGCAACTGAGACAAAATATAACCTTGTCAAAACAAACTTATAAACACGCCCTTTCCATTGTTGTAACAATCGGCTGTAAGAAATCACGGAAACAGACATACCGTTTAGTTTTGCACCATTCTGATATTTGCAGAGTTTCTAATGGAGCTCACATTGAGCATTTGTAATGCATATAAATGTGTTTTTTTAATGTAAATTAAAAGTCGTTAATATAAGAAACAGTTTTAATCTGTTTTCATGATTTTGCAACTCAGAGTATGCTAATGAATTAACCTTACTTTTGCACCATTCTTTTTGAATAACCCTGTACAATTAATTAATGAATCTGCTTTATCAATTAATTAAAGTTTCAAGAGAAAAAAATATTTTTTTATAAAAAATAAAGTTCGAATATTGAAAAGAAATAATAATGAGTTATTCCTCAATTTGTATAAAAAATCCTTAAAAAATTGTTATACTATTTCCTGCATTACCAGTGTTGTTGCCATTCTAAACAAAACAAGAAAATATTTCATTATTTGATTACAAATAAGATCTAATTAACAAGCAATCTAATGATATTAGGAATATATATTGTTGCGAACTATAATACTTTAACGTAGTCCTTAAAATTATCTAGTTACAAGGTTACAATATTTTATGTACCTATACAAGAACAAACAAATCTGAAACTAAATGTATTTATTCTATTTATTGTATTATCCAAAACATGATATATCTGTGCTATATCTGTACAACGTACAAAACAATGCATCATCTACGAGATTACGATTTGTTGTTATTAGACGCATCCAAGGATGGTGGCCTTGAAAAATACCGTTTGAATGCGTTGGCAGCAGTAGAACTAATATGCATATTGCAGAAATATCTTGTAACATGAACATTTAGAACAAAATTAACATAGTGAATCATGTATGGCATAGATTTACTAGTGTTGGAATGACTTTAATGTTGTTAAAGATGTTTGGGTGAGTCAACATAGAAATAATATACCTGCAATGGTTAAACAATGCAATTAACTAAATAAGCTAACCCCAATAATTTACAAGCATATAATAAGTTACAAAATTATTAAATATTCTGAAAAAGTCAGTCATATTTGTGGAAACGTATTGTTGACCGAGCTTAAGCGAGGTCTCCGTTTTAACTCGACCGTTCGGCATTTCATCTGTGTGTCTGTGTGTCTGTCTCACGATTACGGCCAAACGCCCAGACCGATTTTGATGATTTTTTGCATGAATGTTCGTTATTCCTAGGCGGAGGATTTTTCATTTCTCATTTTTCATTTTTAACCCCTTAAATAAAATAAAAATGGCGGCGGGACCGTTTCTCTTAGTGTAAGCTCTTTTCCAAAGCCAGTTTGTGGCTTAACCGTAAGTCGAATTTAAAAACTAATAAAATTTTGCCAGTAGGAAATTTGATTTCAAACAAAATTGTATTCTTAATTTGTTTCCGTATCTCTAACGATAAGCTCACAAAATGGCCGCAAACTTGAAATTTGTTAAAAAATCGTTCAAGTTTTTGTATTTCAACCATGTTTTTATACGTTTATTCTAAACCAATTCCAAAAGTTGTCCATATCTTTTTTGTAGATACAGGTTTAAAGAATTCATATATGCCAGTAAAAAAAATTATTGAAGTAAAATTAAGAAAGTTATTAGCTCGAGAAACAATCACGTTCAGTAACGAAAGGAAAATGTTTAACTTTAGGCCTACATAAAAAGTAGTAAAAATTATTGTAATTTTTTTCATAAATGTAAAAAAGTTTTGTAATTAATTTCTAAATAGAACTGTAAGAAAATATTTATCAATTTCAAATTTATTATTTTGAAAACAACAGTTTTTATGTTCCTACTACAAGACTGCTAACAAAACTAGGCCTGTTTTGAATAGTAATTTATGAATATATCATTTGCCCAAAAATGACATATTATTATAAGAAAGTGTAGAGGATAAATCAAAGAATTGAACAGTATACCTGTAAATAATTATCATTGTAAATTTCATTAAAGTATTTGACTTAGCTTTAATTGAATTACAAAATGAGATGAAACAAATGAAACCTCGCGGCGATAAAGGCCATACAAAAAATGACCGTAGGACACCGTGGGAAGTGTTGGTACATGGGTTGAGATCACTATCACGACGCTTTAACATCGTTTGTTTTCATTATTTATAATATTAGAATATGATATGGAACTGTAAATACATTGTTAAGTTTTAGTTATTTAAATATGTAAATATTTAATTCTATGTTTTCCCTCAATAACTCGATATTTTTAGCTATCTTACGCATTATTAACCTAAATAAAACACAATGCCTCTAAAAGAAAATCTTTAGCAGTTAAAGCTCAAGAAAAGATATAAAAACGAGAACTAGAAATCCCGGAATCGCGGGAATTGTAAATAATGTTTCACTGGCTAAATCTTCTGCTTACTTCCTTACTGGCACACTATTTTTAAACAAAGCTCAAAACCACATTTGTTATTTCAACGAGCGAGGTCTACTGTTCTCAGAACTACTAGTATTTAAAGGATCACAGATATCACTTAGACCTGAGGGTCAACTTAAGGAAAAACATAATGCTATTACTAGATTTGAGATTAGTTTGTGTTGTTTTACACTAATTTTGATAATAATATTTAGGTTATTCAGTAGAGTCAATCAAAATGTTTAGATTGAATCAGTCTTGTTTTATTTTATTTTGAGAAAAAAGGAGAACATCAAGAAGGAAGTGCTTACTTTGTAATTTTCTGTTTGAACTGTGCAAGTACTTGAGCGAACAGTGTAAAATAAAGTAAACACTTGGAAACAGCCTCGAGCTGACAGCTTCTAATAAAGTACAAAACGCATTATCCTTGAACTTTGCTTTTAGTTACCTCTTCACTCTAACTTTATGGGGCTTCCACGGTGTTATCTGCAGTCTTGCACAAGTGTTTGCTTAATAATAAATAAAAAAAAAAAACATTTCTTGTTGTTTTAGTTATTTTATGAAGTCATACTAAAATGAGTTAGTTTTACATAAATTTCTTTGAAACGATTTTAACATTAATTCCGTGTCTATTTTGCAAAAAAAATGAACTTATTGTTTCTAAATCTTGTACAAAAAATGCTTTAAAAATATGATTTTGCAGAATTATTTTATAACTCAAACATTTAAAAATGTATTAATATGACATAGACCAACTATTTTACAAAATCAAGAAATCGTTTTATAAAATAAGTAGACGGTGAAAAGTTTTAGAAAATGTAAAAAAATATATTTAAAAACAAATGTGTGAACTGATATACGAAGACATTTGGAGGAAAAAACGATTATAAAATTGAAACAAACTATATTATCTGAATTCGGATTAGGATATTGCATTTGTAGTTTTGGACAAAACTGAATTTAGTCAGTTGTGGTTGAAGAAATTTATGCTTGCATACTGACCTTATATTGATACAGAAACAAAATTAAACCTAGAAATCGCTTACGGAGTGTGGTTGCTGTTATTTGGAGTTCATAAAATGAAAAAAAAAAAAAGAATTAAACCACTTTCATTGTAATAGATGCAAGGCCGTAGACAGAAAAACTTTTCGGATGGGGGGGGGGGGAGGGGGCAGGACCGGGGGTTTGAATTTAAACCCTAATAACACGATCACTGCTAAGGACCCACATGTGAGCTTGACACTGAACACTATGAGAATCTTTCGACGCACAGTGCATTGCACGCCAACTCTCGTATTGGGAGTATTTTTAATACACAATGCATCGCGTGTTTTGTTAAAGTAAAGTATTTTTGTCTAATCTTCATAGTTTTCTTATTTAATAGATAAGATCAAGCTCCCAAGAGAGTAAGGTTGTGACCTACTGCATCCATTTGTATTGTACGTTGTAGTTTAATCAAGTAAATCTAAATATCAGTATGCGTGAAATGCACAATGATGTAAAATATGTTGCTGGATCCTTGTTTTGTTGTCTATTTTATAATTTAGTTTGCACTTTTTAAACCTAGTATTCATTTTTACTACTAAATTTCGGGATTTCGTGTTGACCTTCTACCCCCCTTCCCGGCTACGGCCTTGAATAGACGGCTACTTTTTGGAAGATATTTTGCCGTGTTCGATAAAAGAAAATTTTTAGTAATAGTTTTTTTTCTTAACCGATGCGATTCGCAAAAAATCATAAATGTTAACACAGTAGGCCTTATTGATAAACATTTTAATCTCAATCTTTTACATGCAAATTTGTTTAGGAAAAAAAACGTACCGGTAGTGTCGTTTTGTGTACAATAGCACAAACCTTCAGACAAATTAGTAACAACTATTTCGTAAAACCTCCTAAAACCTCTAAATTAATATTTTACATAAAATAAAACTATTTTTTGCTTTATTCTTTATTGTGCCTTGTTTTCCAGACTAAAAATGCTTTGCCTTTGTTGATGACTTTATAAGGAATATAAAACTTTATTCACATTTTCATACTAAATTAAAACAAAATGTCATGTAGTAAATTAATTACCTGATATATTTAAATGTTTATATAATATTGTTTTACTTGATAAATTTGTAACCGGTTGCGACACGTATGTAGTCTTAAAATAAGGAGCAACAAATAGCAAAGATTCAGAAAGCGAAATGAATGATTGAATGAATGATTGGAAACTTATGTAAATGAATTAAAATAACTCACCATTGTCTTATTAATAAAAAACTCACTAGTGAAATATACAAATGTAACGTTGCTTTGCCATTAGAGATCTTCTTACTAACATTATATTAAATAATAAATTTAATGTTAGTGAACATACTAAAGCTAGAATGTGTTGAATAAACTTAGAAATTTCTCTGAAAGGTAGATAGTCCAAACCAGAAGAAGTAGCAAGACGTGTGTTAAAAAAATACCTTAACTGAACTTACAAACTACAAAACACTGGAAAATTCCGTGTTAGTATGCATTGTTCAAGTCAAAATAGTAAATTTAAATTGGAAAATTCGGTATAGTTATTCTGCCCTCAATAGCATAAACGCAGTAAGTGTCAACGTTCGACATACATCGTTGGAATCGGCTTATTGAGCTGTATCTATTAGGCTTAGAAGAAACGCAGTAGACAAATTACTAAAGGAAGCAATAATTTATAAAATGCAGTGTCTAAACATTTAACGTGTACACCTTAAAGGAAAAAATGCAGTATCTCTTATTCAGTATATAAATGCAGTGACTCCTTTAGTTTACTGCAGTTTTCCTAGGGTGCATTTTTAAATGCTGCATTTTTGCTAATGAGTGTATCCAATCAGCTGTTATAATACGGCAGTGTCTGTAGATTGTGTATAGCAGTGACAGTAAGATTTTCTCTAGTTTATTGTTTATTAAAATGCATTGAATAATAAAAAAAAACTTTATTGACTCTTACTGCATTCTTCATTAGTAGTTTACTGTTGTAGGATGCATAAATACTTATTAAAAGCTCAGTTTTAGCACTTATTGCATTTCCATTTTAAAAGTACAATCAATAGCAAAAATGCAGTAACTGATTTTCTTTTTTTTAAATTAAAAATTAATCAAGTTTCAAGCAAAAAAAATAAATACTTAAACAGAACGAAGATAAAAATAATTATTTTATTGAATGTTATTAACGTGCTACAGTCTAAATGTAGAGCCATTTTTCTTGGTTAGGGGGTTTAGGCAATATTATTGTATAGCTGTTATACTAAAGAACTAATAGTTATAGTTATTGTAAACAATTCTCCTTATATGATTTGGCAACTGTTTTTATACATAATACCATAATATAATTTATGTAAGTATTGTAAGTATTACAATTATTATAGTAAATTTGATTTAGTTACATTATGTAAAAGTTTAGTTTAGGCAATCGTTTTTAAAAGTATTACTAAACATTTGTATTAGTGTTTCATTTTAATTTTTATGTCAAACTATTTGTTAGCTTTAAACAGTTAATTGTTTTTTGTTAACTTCTTTAAAATATGAAGATATAAAAATCA
The DNA here is from genome assembly GCA_018207615.1 of Philaenus spumarius. Classification (NCBI taxonomy): domain Eukaryota; kingdom Metazoa; phylum Arthropoda; class Insecta; order Hemiptera; family Aphrophoridae; genus Philaenus; species Philaenus spumarius. The sequence goes on along the minus strand of JAGFPH010012445.1, from coordinate 2,949 downwards.
TTTACTTGTTTAACAAAACAATAGGCCTATATTTACCATCTGAGTGTTTTGAGAATACAAATTTTAATTTTAATCATCGTTAAATACCATTAGTCTTGATTCGGTTGTTGAAAAATCAACCCCAACTATGTGAACCCCGAAGAATACTAGCTAAGGTATAATCATGATTTCTTGTTGCGACTTTGGTAAAAAATTATTATTAAAATCAGAGGTTTATAATAAATAAAATTATTTCTATATAAATTCCATTTCTGTTGGGTACTTATTCTATTAAACATTTTTTTCATCTATTTAATTTTTTTTTTATTGTTTCTGAATTTATTATACAGTTTAAATTATTATCTCTGTATATTGTTTGGTTAAAGTTGTAAAATACCTGCCATACAACATAGCAAATACTTCATACCTAGCTTCAATATATACAATACAACTTATAAATTTCCTTGTTTATATACATTGCCTAGTTTTGGTGTATTTAATGGCAATCATGTTAATTACTTTATAAAACAACGAAATATTGGTTCAACACTGTTGTATTCTCGAGAGCCCCAAATCTGTGCTGCATAATATACACTTTACCTTTGTGTATCAAACCAATATTACATTGTGCGCAAAAGTTAAGTTATTTTCTTTCTACTAAGACGAAGTAAAAGAATAAAAATGTCGTAATCTTTAGCTTACAGACACAATAGACCCACATTTTTGAATTAAAATTATAACGTCAACCTACAATATACTATCGCTTGTATATTGATAAGTATATAAATATACATCCTTCCTATTTACTAATTTTATTTTTTAGGATTGTGATATAAACATTGTTATATTATTTGTGAACACTTTGCTTGCTTATAAATGCTTTCTTTAGAAGCGATACTGTTCATGTAAATCTAGAAAGAAACCAAAAATATTTCTAGTTGAAAATAAGTGTGATTTTACCGTAAATGCAACATTTATTTCATTTTGTAAACATATATTTACACAAGTAAAGATTTACCAACATAGACTTTTATAGTTTATTTTGTATTAAATTTCTAAAGTATTTTTATTTTATTGTCATACGACAATGCAAACGTATTAATATAAACGTACGAAAAATTTCCCCAGACATATTTCAAGCATATAATCTTAGTATGTTTAATAATATGTTATATTTGCTAAAGGAATTAAATCAATTGGACAAGTAAAGGCCAAAACTCGGCACTAGTTATGGCTCCTCAGACAATTGATGCGGATCTATTTCCAACTTTTTTAAATATAAGAAACATAGACTACTATAATTAAGGAAAAATAAATCATATTAAATTATAATACTTCTAACTACCATTTCTCATTCATTGACATGTTATGTTTTGTTTTATTCAAGCAAGTTTTTGTAGTTTTATTTATTTCAGAATAAAGTGTTATTGCTCTGTACTTTGCAATTTATTTGCGGTGTCATTTAATGAAAAACTTTGACCAAACTACAAATTTAATTAAACGCTGGGGAGTGATACGGTTAAAATATATAGCTTTGCAATGAAAGAGTTCAAACAATTAAAACTTCCTCTTCTAATATAAAGTAAAGCAGAACCTTAATGAACAGCTTCTTGTTTAACTTTTCTGTTAATTCATTCATTTCTCTCTGAGATAAGTAACCAATATAACTATTTATGCTAATAATGATGTTTTATAAACACTTCAAGTAAATAAAGAGAAACTTTGCTCTTAAACTAGAATTGTATTTTTTGTTCAGACCTACAAGTTTTACCTACGGGAGAATCTAATTAAAGAACGTTAAAATATTATTTTATACAATAAATGTAATTAGAAAAGCATAGTTTAAAGGTTTTTGCTATTTTTATTTGGCCTATGTGTTTAACAGATATTTGATATACAGGGTGAGTTTTAAATGTCCCCCGCCCTAATTTTTTCCACATTTCTTAATATATCGACTCCCAACCACCGCCGAACATCATTGATTAGTTTATACTTTCTTTTCATGAGGTTCACATTTTTGGCCACCATCTTGGATCCGAAATATTGGAATGAACTTTTATTTTTTAAATGTAAAGGTAATAAGGCTGTGACCCATCATTTCAAACTATTTTTTTCCGTAGAACACGATGCCGCAATCGGTTTTTAATTATCTGCGTTCTCGAGATATTAACAATTTTGTCAAAAATTTAAAATTTTCAAAAATCCCTTGTTTTATTAAATTTTTTTTTTTTAAATATCGACCCTTTATCATCAGATGTCACAGTTTGGTAGTACCTTATAGATTTTTATTAAGTTATAAATTTTTACTGCCATCTTGGGTACGCCATATTGGATTGAGATGCTTGTTTTTAATGTAAATGTGGTGTTGTGACACATGATTTTGAACTAATTTTTACGCTTTACACGCTGCCGCAATCAGATTTTAAATTTAAAATCCTAATTCTATCGTGTTCTACGGAGAAAAAAAAATAGCTTTAAATGATGTGTCACAACCTTACCTTTACATTTAAAAAATAAAAGTTCATTCCAATATGGCGGATCCAAGATGGCGGCCAAAAAAGTGAACCTCATCAAAAGAAAGTATAAACTAATCAATGATGTTAGGCGGTGGTTGGGAGTCGATATCTTAAGAAATGCGGAAAAAATTAGGGGGGGGGGACATTTAAAACTCACCCTGTATATGTATATATATAAATGTACTTTGTGGACTGTACTGTGAATTCCAACAAACTTTGTACCTAAATACACAGATTCTTTAAATAATGAATTGTCTTAGACGAAGAATTTTTAAAGTGAAACCCGTGTATTACATTGTAAATTAATCTGTGATTTGCATTTGGCTCAAAAACAAAATCTTCAAACAACTATAAGTAACTTCAACATCGTTAACTTTACACATTTATACGATCGTGTTATAACTTTGGAAGTTTATTTTAGGAATAGATAAGATGACAATATGAAGTTTAGTTT
>JAGFPH010012444.1:0-12313 GCA_018207615.1 Philaenus spumarius | reverse complement strand
CTAAACGAGAATTTTTAGAAAGATGCGGTTTTTTGCATATGGTAGGGCACATTAAAGGCTACAAATAAGCCAAATTTTATCAAAATCGTTAGAGCCGTTTTTTTATAAAAAAATAATAACTGATTTTTTGGAGGTTTTTTGGCCAAAAAGGGGGTTGTTTTTCAAAAAATTTCAAAACCATTTTTCGTGCATCTATATAGACCTACTTGAAATGTCTGGTACAAATTTGTTTAAAATCGATCGAATAGTTTTCGCCATTTTGCCAAAAAACCCCCAAAAATCAGTTATTATTATTATTTTTAGCAAACGAAATTTTTTAGACAGATGCGGTTTTTTGCATATGGTAGGGTACATTAAAGGCTACAAATAAGCCAAATTTTATCAAAATCGTTAGAGCAGTTTTTTTATAAAAAATAATAACTGATTTTTGGGGGTTTTTGCAAAAAAGGGGGTTGTTTTTCAAAAATTTTCAAAAGCGTTTTTCGTGCATCTATATAATCCTACTTGACATGTCTGGTGCAAATTTGTTTGAAATCGATCGGATAGTTTTCGTCATTTCGCCAAGAAACCCCCAAAAATCAATTATTATTATTATTATTAGCTAAACGAGAATTTTTAGAAAGATGCGGTTTTTTGCATATGGTAGGGCACATTAAAGGCTACAAATAAGCTAAATTTTATCAAAATCGTTAGAGCCGTTTTCTTATAAAAAAATTATAACTGATTTTTTTGAGGTTTTTTGGTCAAAAAGGGTTTTTTTTAAAAAATGTTTCAAAACCATTTTTCGTGCATCTATACAGGCCAAATTGACATGTCTGGTGCAAATTTGGTTGAAATCGATCGAATAGTTTTCTCTCTAGCTTTGTATACATACAGACATACAGACATACAGACATACATACAGACATACATACATACAGACATACAGACAGACATTTTGTAAAAACCACTTTTTTGGACTCAGGGGGTCCCAAAACGGATATTTCCACAAAAATCTCAACATCGATTTTTTTTGCGATCACTATACTTTCTCTATACTATAGTATAGTGAGAAAGTAAAAATCTACTAGGGGAGACCCCTGCGTTATCCGCACGCCAACCCACGATGGAACCTTCTAAAAAGATATGTTATGTTTTATTTATAATATAAATGTGTAGGTTTAATAATAACCTCAAAACTAAGATGATTAATAATGTTAAATGTTCAAATCAAATTATTTCGTATATTTTATAACAGCACTTATAATAAAAGTTAAAAGAACCAATAAGGCTCAGGTGTAGGCCTACACTTAATCCATTACCGTATATTATCAATAAATAGACCTACTATATTATGTCTTATTTATTTTTAATTAGGTTGTAACATAGTTTTTCTTATTTTTAAATTCCTTAAAGCAAGTTTTTATTGGTTTGTGTGTGTTGAAACATGTGTTGGTTGAGCCTAGGCCTAACTTAAAATTTTATTTTGTACTAAAAGCTGGACATCCGAATCAACTGTTTTATCTGTTACTAGGGGAGACCCCTGCGTGCTCCGCACGCCAACCAACCAGACCTTCTAAAACATATGTTATGTTTTATTTATTGACCGAGCGTAAGCGAGGTTTCCGTTTTAACTCGACCGTTCGGCATTTCGTCTGTATGTCTGTATGTCTGTGTGTCTGTGTGTCTGTCTCACGATTACGGACAAACGCCTTGTCCGATTTTGATGATTTTTGCATGAATGTTCCTTATTCCTAAGCCAAGCCATGTATATATAAGGTTTTTTCCATTTTTCATTTTTAACCCCTTAAATAAAATAAAAATGGCGGGTGGACCGTTTCTCTCAGTGTAAGCTTTTTTCCAAAGCCAGTTTGTGGCTTAACCGCAAGTCGAATTTAAAAACTAATAACATTAAATTTTAAACAAAATTGTATTCTTGATTTTTTCCGTATCTCTAACGGTAAGCTCACAAAATGGCCGTAAACTTCGAATTTGTTAAAAATCGTCCAAGTTTTTGTATTTCAACCATGTTTTTATACGTTTATTCTAAACCAATTCAAACGTGTTCCATAGCTTTTTTGTAGATAAAGGTTTAAAGAATTCATACATGCCAGTAAAAAAAACTATTGAAGTAAAATTAAGAAAGTTATTAGCTCAAGAAACAATCACGTTCAGTAACGAAAGGAAAATGTTTAACTTTAGGCCTACATAAAAAGTAGTAAAAATTATTGTAATTTTTTTCATAAATGTAAAAAAGTTTCGTAATTTAGTTCTAAATAGAATTGTATAAAAATATTTATCAATTTCAAATTTATTATTTTGAAAACACCAGATTTTATGTTCCTACTACAACACTGCTATCAAAACTAGGCCTGTTTTGAATAGTAATTCAGGAATATATCATTTGCTCAAAAATAACATATTATTATAAGAAAGTGTAGAGGACAAATCAAAGAACTGAACTGTATACGTGTAAATTATCATTGTAAATTTCATAAAAGTATTTGACTTAGCTTTACTTAAATTACAAAATGAGATGAAACAAATGAAACCTCGCTGCGATAAAGGACATACAAAAAAATACCGTTGGACAACGTGGGAAGTGTTGGTACGTGGGTTGAGATCATGCTCAAGAAACAAGCATGTCCAATAACGAAAGGAAAATTTCAACTTTAGGCCTACATAAAAAGTAGTAAAGTTTTTTTGAAATTTTTTTCATAAAAGTAAAAAAGTTTCGTAATTTAGTTCTAAATAGAACTGTATAAAAATATTTATGAATTTCAAATTTCTTATTTTGAAAGACCAGTCTTTATGTTCCTACTACAAGACTGCTAACAAAACTAGGCCTGTTTTGAATAGTAATTTAGGAATATATCCTTTGCCCAAAAATTACATATTATTATAAGAAAGTGTAGAGGACAAATCAAAGAATTGAACTGTATACCTGTAAATTATCATTGTAAATTTCATAAAAGTATTTGACTTAGCTTTACTTAAATTAAAAAATGAGATGAAACAAATGAAACCTCGCGGCGATAAAGGACATCCAAAAAATGACCGTAGTACACCGTGGGAAGTGTTGGTACATGGGTTGAGATCACTATCACGACGTTTTAACATCGTTTGTTTTCATTATTTCTAATATTGGAATATGATATGAAACTTAAGTTAACTTATGATACATTGTTAAGTTTGAGTTATTTAAGTATGTAAATATTTAACTGTATGTTGTCCCTCTATAACGCGATATTTTTAGCTATCTTACGCATTATTAATCTAAATAAAGCACAATGCCCCTAAAAGAAAATCTTTAGCAGTTAAAGCTCAAGAAAAGAAATAAAAACGAGAACTAGAAATCCCGGAATCGCGGGAATTGTAAATAATGTTTCACTGGCTAAACCTTGTGCTTACTTCCTTACTGGCACACTATTTTTAACCTAAGCTCAAAACCACATTTGTTATTTCAACCAGCGAGGTCTACTGTTCACAGAACTACTAGCTAGCAATAAAGGTGTAGGATTAATAATAACTTCAAATCTAAGATGGTAAATAATGTTAAATGTTCAAATAAAATTATTTCTTATATTTTATAACAGCAGTTATAATAATGGTGAAAAGTACCAGCAAGGCTCAGGTCTACACTTTAAAACCATAACCTAAAAGCTAGAAATCCTACTAATATTATAAAATGTGAAAGTTTGTTTGTCTGTTTGTTTGTTTGACTGAGAATCACGCAAAAAATACTGGATGGATTTGAATGAAATTTGGCACACATATAGATCATGACCTGGAATGAGACATAGGATATAAATCATTTTGATTTAAGGGTTGAAACAACCCCTAAAACAATAAATATTTATTATTATACATCCATTAAGACTAGAAAGCTGGAATTTGGTGCATTTATTTCTTACAAGGTACATATAAAATGTAAACTATATTTGCATTTTACACTGTGCTGCTAAGGGGTGAAATTGTAATAACAACCCCTAAAACAATACAAATTAGTTATTATACTTTACATAAAGCTAAAGAGCTGGAAATTGGTACATTCATTTCTTACAAGATATATAAAAAAAGTAAACCATATTTGTATTTTTCAGTGTGCTGCTAAGGGGTGAAAATGTAACAACAACCCCTAAAACAATACGAAATATTTATTATACTTCCCATAAAGCCAGAGAACTGGATATTGGTACATTATTTCTTACAATACATTTATACAATGTGAACCATATTGCCTTTTATTCACGTGCTTCTTAGGGGTGAAAATGAGATAACAACCCCTAAAACAATACAAACTAATTATAATACTTCCCATAAAGCTATAGAGCTGGAAATATTTTACGTATAGCTGCTCTGTCAGGGGGTTGGTTTAAGAAAATATCAGGAAACGCTAACAAGTTACTTTATTAAAACATTAAAGATGGAATTTTGGCGCGTACATGCAGCTTGTTTCAAATATATAGCAACTTGAAACGGACCCAGTTCATGTAACAAAATTCAAAATTAAATAACAGTGGTAAAGTATAATTAAAGAATCTATTAGTGGAATTAAATCACAAGTAATACAAGACACGTTTAAGATCCAGTGGCGCAACGAGGATTTGGCTGGGGGGGGACTAAGCTCAGGTCAGAGTATATATACTGTACTAGGGGCTCTGCCCCTGGACTCTTCGCGTCCCAACCCCGCATCGGCCTTTGGCCTCAGATGGCTGCTTCGCTTCGCTCGCAGTTGGAAAATTAGCTAAAGAATCTCGTTAGTCTTTGGCTCGTTTGTACATAGGTGACCGAGCAAAAATCAGCTGTTTTATTTGGCAGCTGACTCAAACTCATTAAACATTATCTCCATAAGATTGACATGGAAAATTTGAAGGATTGTTTGCCGGAGCTCCTTTTCGGGTTAATAGCGGCTAAAGGGATGATTGGATCTTGAATCTGACGGAAAATCACCCCTTAAAAATTTAATTTTCTACATCTTTTGTATTTAACATTTTTTGATACCTCTTACCGCTTTCTCACTAAATGCGCTCAAAGTGGAAAAATGAAGAAATTGAAAAAACCGAAAAAATCTTTCTCGCCCAAAAGGTGCTTGCAAAATTAAAAAATGTTAACTTCTGGCAATTTTCTAGACAGTTTCTCGTCGACAGCTTTAATTCAAGTATAAGGCTGAGGGGGGTCCGAATACGGGAAGTGCCTAATAATTAATGTCAGTGAATCAGTGAAACCGGCTTTAAGAACGTTGGGCGGAGCTTCCCTTCTCGGATGAATAGTGGCTAAATGGATGATTGGATCTTAAATCTGATGGAAAATCGTTAGTCTGAAATTAAATTTTCTACAACTTTTAATTAATTCAAGTATAAGGTTGAGGGGGGTCCGATTACGGGAAGTGCCTATTAATTAATGTCAATGAATCAGTGTTACCGTCTGGCTTTTTATAAGTAGATATATATTATACTGTATATCTATATAATAAAAATGAATTGCTGTTTCTTTGAAATCGCATCAATTGAGAACTGCTGGACCAATTTGGCAATTTTTTGTTTTAAAATGTTCGTAATAGTCCGAACTAGGTTTTTATATAAAGAAAAATTTGAAAAGTTTCCCGAAAAAGTTTCAAATTTGGAAAAAACTAAACAGCCTCTTTTGTATGGACTCAAGACCATAGCGCTCAAAAACAGCTGTTCTTATAAAATGCTTAGTAACACATGTTTGTTTACATTCATTACCATAGCAACTTTATAATCAGTTTATTATTCTTCAAAACCAATAGCTTTTTAGATTAGATTGACAAAGCAAACACAACAAAAATCAATAAAACATGCTTAGGCCTACTATATTATAATTCAATTTAAACATCGGTTGTTACATATTATTATAAATAAAACAACTGTTATGGATCAAAAACTGAACATAATTTTAGGTTAGGCCTACAATGAACCAAAACACTTTTATTTGCAACCAATTTCTCTAATTTATAATCGGGTTATTATTCTTCAAAAACCAAAACAGCTTTTTTAGGTTAGATTGCCAAATAACACAAACAAAAATCAACGAAAAATGCTTACTGTATTATAATTCAATTCAAACATCGGTTGTTATATATCTATTTACTTACATATATGCTGTTTAAAATATTGTTTATATAAATTGTTTATATAAATTGTTTATATAAATTGTTGACATAAACACCATTTGCAATTCAATAACTTAAGTCAAAAGAATGAAATTTGATAACTACCCTTAAAATTAAATAAAGCAATAGCGAAGCATTGCCGGGTCCACTAGTATTCAATAAAATCTAAATTATACTATACATTTATTTTTTTGTACTTACTGTAAGTATACAAAAATTAAATTTATAGTAAAATTAACCAGTTCAGTAAGGCAATCAGAAATAAAAAATCTAAATGTTTTTTTTAAACTTATCACAAATTCTGAAACATATATTTTTTCAAAGTGAATGGTGACGGGCTTGAGCCTTATTATAGTGCAATATAAACATTTTTTCCCATAAGATCACCCCGCACTGACCTTGATTGACGGTCTAGCCTGTTGGCCATGCTATAAGAGCGCCGTGTTTTCAACGTCGCGTTAACGTCGCGTCGGTTAGTTGGGTAAATGGAACTACCGTGGGCCATGTTATACGAGTCCTATCAACCTGGCTAATTGTTAACCGTTGTCAACGCGGACTGACGCGGCGCTATCAACTCCGAACCAAGTTAGACACGGAGCGCTGTCAACGCGCACTCGCAGCGCTGCTACCAGAGAGGCTACAGCAGTAAGAAGTATCGACTTTGTCCTGGTTCTAGTAGCTATTGTTCATTTCAAAGGGTTTATTGTGTACTCCAAAGTGGTATAATGTTTAACACGGAAACATTTATTTACGCTGTCGAACAGCAACTACTTCTAAATGAAGTTAATTGAAAGGATTATAACAATAAACAATTGAAACATTTAGTGAAACTGTCCTGTTAAAGCTACAGCTATACTTACACGAGCCGGGCGGAGCTAAATTTTGTAGGCGTATTCCCTCTGTGTATTTAAATGAAACTGGCTATATCTACACGAGCCGAATCGACCCACGTGGAGCCGAATTTATTCCATGCTCTGAGAGCATACAGGAACGGGTCGACTCGGCTCCGCTCCGTGCAGGTCAGGTGGTTGTAGCCATAGATCCCAAACAAAAGAAGTGTCTCTTTCCACTGTTCTTCCATGACGATTTTGTAATTTGCGGTAGTTATGACAGTAGTAGCAGAAAATCCAGACTAACTGATGGTGAGATGGAATGGGCGTGCATGGGTCTGTTAGATTTATCCACTACTACGGATTTCCGCGACGGACCGGGTCGGCTCGACTCCTCTCAGATCGTTTAAGTATAGCGGATACACGATTTGAAAGCACTGGGTGTGTACCCCACCGTCTAGCCTTCCTGATACACAATTCCTCATATGTTTCTATTATTCGTAACACACCTAGACAGCCTAACTAAATGCTGTCTATTTTGGAAGCGAGGGACGTTGAAAACGCCGTAAAAACGTGGTGTATCACGTGGTTGTAAACGCGTTACCAATGTCACGCTTTCAACCTAACGTACATGGGAATTTAACGCCCTGTTTTCATCGTTATCAACGTGGCGCTATCAACGCTCGTATACCGCCAACTCATGAACCAGACCACCGTGACTCAAACATCACTGTTAGAAAATTTTCATTCACTTTCGTTTGTGGTACCATAAGAGGTGGGTTACCATTTGAGATTTTAAAGGGGCTGTGAGGAAGGCGTCAGTTGATGTGCTTTACCATTAATTCTCCCTTGCCACCTGCACAGTGCACATGTATCGTAAACTGAATATTCTTTTCTATAGTAGTTTCCGAGTAATATAGGTGGTAAGTTTAAAACAAAGACAGTATGTGTAAGTAAATTGAAAGTTTTATAAAACTTCATGTACTATCAATAAATAAACGGTATCAGTTAACTGACACAAACTTTCTCAAAACTTGCTGTAGTCAAAATAATATTGTTTGTGATCATTTTATTTACTACTTTTTAGAACAAAACAAAAAAATAATATTCTGCCTACGTCAATTGTATAAAAAAATTATTGTCCCAGGCGGGATTCGATCGCGCGACCTTTTAATTACTGGCCGTGCTCGCTACCGTGGTGCTACTCCAAGCGGCCGCCGCCGCGATGCTAGATTGATAACACAAACTTTTTTATTTTTAAACATTTCCCCATAATTATAAAACGCCGAAGTTTTGATAAAAGCGGGTGGTGTCATTTTGTTTGGCATCTTAAGCACTATAAATACTGAAAATTTGATCAAAATCGTTAGAGCCGTTTTTGAGAAATCTGCATTTTTGTCGTTTTTTTCTGGGTTTTTAGGGGTAAATTACCCTTAAAAATTAATAATTCCAAAAAATGAAAAAAAAAAAACGCCTGGAGATATTGGTACCAACATACCAAATTTCATGAAAATCGGACCAATAGTGTCCTCTCTGGTCGTGTATACATACAGACAGACTGACAGACAGACACCACTCTAAAAACACTTTTTTGGGTTCAGGGAGCACCAAAACAAAAAATTTCACTAAAAATATTTTTGGTATCAGGGAGCACCAACACAGATAATTGCACTAAACAATTTTTTGGGGTTCTGGGAGCACCAAAACAGATATTTCAACTAAAAGTTCAAATTCGAACATTTTTACGAAAACAATACTTTCTCCATATACTACGTATAGGATGGAGAAAGTAAAAAACATAATTTCAAACAATGATATTAATGTTTATCCAGTGAACAACTTTTGTGTGAACAAATCATAAATTTACAAAGTTAAAAAAAGAACTAATAATAATCAGTTTTTATATTATTTAGTAAGGAACAAATAAATGGATTAAATAAAATTCGCCCATCACGTCAAGAATTTGCAATCAAGAGGTTTACATATTTCAAGGGGCACCCCAGGAGAAGTACATTGATGATAATGTTTTCTAGAAATCCAAACTCTAGAAATGTTTTCTATTGTCATTTTGATATAATAAACTTTTAATTGAATATTAGATTTAGTAAATAAATTATCAGTGACGTTATATCTGGATTCGTTTATCAGAAAACATATTTTTTTTAATCTATTTTTTTAATAAATTTCAAACTCTTATTTTTAGAGCTGGTTAGTTTCTGAATGTTTAACATTTTGGCTTTAATGTTAGTCAGTGCTATTTCTAAACATTTGTTACTAAAATTAAGTTTATTTTTGATGTTATACTTTTTTAGGCGCGTTATGAAAAAAAATAATTAGAGTGAGTTTGACGCGCACGCAATGGTGACCTTAAAATTCAAATGTATTCTCGGACACTAATCTCAAAAAAAAGATTACCATAGCCTATATAATGGACTGCATCAGTGAGACGTTTCTGTTTTAAAATATTTTTACTTAACGTACAAAGTATGGATCACATTGCCGAGAGATTTGTGCTAGTTTTGGTTTAGTTAAAAATACAAATAATTAAAAAACATTACCAGGTTTAGGGCTAAAAACAAAAGTTTATAATCAAATATTCTTACTGAACGCACAAAGTTATTTAAAAAACGCGGTTTTCCTTCACAACACGAAATGGATCTACTTTTGTTCACCGATGTTAAAAATTTCAGATCTTTACGTAACGTAGATTTGGCTGATCATCACACACACAAAGACAAACACTTCGTTTTCTTGTTATATTATTATTATTATTATTATTATTATAGATAGATAGCTACGTTTCCCCACTACTCAATTAAAACAAACTTGTACAGTGTGCCTAAGACAGATAATCAAATATTGTATTAGCAACACTCATTTATTACGTTTGATTTATTTAACCCTTTTCTAACCTAATATTTAATTAATAAACTACTAAAGTTAAATTTTGTTTAATTAGGTTCGTGGTTGATTTTTATAGGCTAGGTTTGATAGATTTACTTATTTTTTATTTAATGAAAACACAACAATATAGTATATAATTATATTACAAATTAATATAAATCAACAACATTGTCAACACTAAACTGGGTATAACAAAGAAACAATAAAATTATTCAAAGTCAAGTGAAAGAACACTAGATTTCTTGTATAGACATCGATCTGAACTAACAAAAAATCTCATAAACACTAAAAGATTAGAAGCGTATTTTCTAAAAGGAGGACAGTAATAATTAACAAAAATATAAGTATCCAAAAATTTTGTGCTGTGAATTTGGCTCAAATGGTAATAACAGACGATCATAGACATAATAATGAAAGCCATACAATTCACAACACAGATTTAAGACGATTACACACAATGTCGAATTATGAAAACTACACATATTTGTCGCTTCTTCATATCCATAAAATAATTCCTTGTAGTACCTTTTAGGACAACATATTTTTATCCATTTATGGAAACTCTTTTAGCCCAGTCGGTATAGGTTACAACTACCAGTAATTTGCAATATGGCTGATTTTTTTTATAAGTACCTTAAAGTATGTACATTAACATATTAATATTTTTCAACAAAAAGGGTCATATGTATTTATTTCGTCCGAGCAATGGTTTGTCTGGAAAAAATTCGATAATGCAGGTATGTATTTTGCAGCAGGGGAAATCACTAAAAGGGGACATCTTATTCATATATGAAGCGTTGGGTCATTCTAAATTGGCCGAATTTTAATATATCGAATTGAAACTTGACATAGGAGTTAAAATATATATTTTAAACATTTATGCTGAGTCTCAGCTTGTTATCTTGAAAATGACCCGATCTAGAGCCACTTGACTCATCAATGGGTTTCTCGATTTTGGGAGTACCGGACCCACGAACTAATTTTAATCGGCTCCAGTTTAGAGAATTTTCAAAATATCAACCTGAAAGTTTTTTTACAGGTTAAATATATATATTCAAACAAGTTCAAGGAGTATAAACCTTTTTCATTATTTACTTTTAAAAGCACAAGTAAATTAAAAAAGTATAATTTTAGACCTTTTTAGATTTTTCATCAAAACGCTTGAGTTGATCAGCTGCAGATTAGTCATTTTTGAAAATATAGTTTTTAAAATAAGTATAGCAAAAAACAATTGTATTTGTAACTTCTGTACCAATTTTTAAATCGATATGTTAAAAAATGTCGAAAATGGAGTCGTTGAATCCAAAAGTGTTATAGTTAAAACGAGATAGGTAAAACAGAAGACTATTTTCAAGCGCCTCGTTTTTAAAAATAACAAGAAAAAATCGTTCATACTTACTAAGAATATTTATACTGGTGTACTCAACTTGTAAAACAAATTTGGTGTTGATATCCCAAAAATTGACGAAACTGGAATAGATTGAAATTAGTTCGTGGATCTGGTACTCCTAAAATCGATAATCGAAATCGACTCCTAGATCGGATCATTTTCAAGATAACAAGCTGAGACTCAGCATAAATGTTTAAAATATATACAGGGGTGGCAAAAAGTCCCAATATCTTTTTCCAGGTTCCACTTACACAATTAAAACTTTGCAAATTGTTTATGGGTATAAAAACTACTTTTTTAGAATATGGCTGATTTTTCACCTCCTCTGGGGGACGGCCCGTCAGGAGTCGGTGAAAAATCTTAAATGTAAGCATGGGTTGTTATGCATATCATTTTAAAGGTCTTGATGAGACAAACACAACGACATAATAAAAATGAAAAATGGATGATCCTGAAAAAAGTTATGGCTGTTCAAAGTTTTGATATGCTGCATGTTAAATGAGCCTTATTCTAAGTTTAATTTATTTTTACATGTTCCATGTATTACAGGTTCAACTCTGCAAATTGTTTACGGGTATAAAGAACTACTTGTTTATGCTAAAGTTGATTTTTCATCTCCTCTGGGCTGAATCAACTTATTCAAACTTAGAATAAGACTCATTTAACATGCAGCATATCAAAACTTTGAACAGCCATAAATTTTTTCAGGATCATCCATTTTTCATTTTTACTATGTCGTTGTGTTTGTCTCATCAAGACCATTAAAATTATATGCATAACAACCCATGCTTACATTTAAGATTTTTCACCGACTCCTGACGAGCCGTCCCCCAGAGGAGGTGAAAAATCAGCCATATTCTAAAAAAGTGGTTTTTTATACCCATAAACAATTTGCAAAGTTTCAATTGTGTAAGTGGAACCTGGAAAAAGATATTGGGTTGTTCCGGGACTTTTTGCCACCCCTGTATTTTAACTCCTACGTCAAGTTTCAATTCGATATATTAAAATTTGGCCAATTTAGAATGAGCCAACGCTTCATATATGAATAAGATGTCCCCTTTTAGTGATTTCCCC
>JAGFPH010012443.1:0-30194 GCA_018207615.1 Philaenus spumarius | reverse complement strand
GCTGTTTAGGTACGGGTCAAGCTGCTCTGCTGCCGGCCCGGTCTCGGGGAATGATTTTATCACGTTTCTTCTTCTGTTCCAGCCCGACTTCTTCACTCGTTCTCGGGATCGTGCCTTCATCGGAGCTCCGGGACCCCCAGTATGCCAGTGATGTTTTAGGCATGGATCTTGGATCCCGTTGATCGCTGGTCTCGAGTAGAGACATCTTCAAGACCGCAACCGCTACACCATTAATGAGATTTTGTTATGTTTCAGATTGACTCTTACAGTCATTAGGGATATTCCCTAGACGCTCTTACTCCTCCCCTGTGAGCAGTTTGGGGAGAGGGGGATGGTTTAGTGGATAGTGGGTCCGCGCGGCAGCGGATCGAGTCCCACAGCCAGCCTGAGAGGTCTGCATAAGAGCATTCCTCCCCTTCAAAAAAAAAAAAAAAAAAAAAAAAGGATGAATCCAGTAGGTCTCGAGAATGGAAGAACTCCGAAACGCATCGACGAACTCAAATAAAAGGGTTAAGCTAGGATTGGCTGAAAATTGTACTCAAACTGATCATATTTATCCTAGCATATATAATTTATATAATAATTTTAAAATTAAATTAATTGAACATTTAGACAAATTTAAAATAGATCATTAGCAGTTAACTTTGTTGCTTATATTTATATATATGTATACTATAGCCAGACCCAGACACCACCTGAGAAAGAGAGATTAGATTGTATTTTTGTTTAATAAATTTTACGGTTTTTGTAAATGTAATACTTACAAGTCGTAACTATAAATGTATTCTCCTGAATAATAAATAAGTCAATAACAATTTGTAAACATTTGAGTTATTGTAATTTTGCTTTCAACTATAGAATTTAATGAAAAGTAAATAAGAATACAATTTTAATATTATAAAGCCTTTGCGAGTTTGCACCTCGACCTTGCGGCTTTGGGTTATGGACTGCTTCGCTTCGTCGCAGCGTTCAAACTCGGCCGTCGGCCTCGTATCAGAAGATGCCCGCGGTAAAATCTCCCACGTGTATTTGAACTGGGGAATTTGATTGATTTTGGGAGAACCAAGCGAGCTACAAGGTCGTGTAAAAAACAAAGTGTTCAGAATAATATAAAAGTTTCATTCTAGTACGAAAATGTAAAAAAATTGTTACTTCCGGTCAAAAAACTTTCTTCCGGTTGTTAGATTTTGTTTGCTAACGAACTCGTCTGAGTGACTAGGACAGCCAACATGTGTGCCAAATTTGGCCTAAATCGGACTTAAAATGCGCCCAGCAGAGTGCGAACAAATATTATATATACATACTGTATATGTGTAATTTTTAATGTCACCTCAAAACGTGTTCTGGGGACCATGATCTTTGCTCATTTACTACCTCCGACAATGAAAGTCTTAAAATAAGGGTCACTGCAATAGCTCATCTATCCTATGGAAATTCACCAATAAAAACGAACTCACGATCGACCAACTTCATATTTATTCGAACTATGACACAGAAATCAGTATACAAGATAATTCGACCACGCAGCTGAACCGCTGACGTGAGTTAAGCGAATTTCCAAAATTAAGTTTAGGCCTAGGCTACATGTTTTAGGGTTCCAACCAACTCTTTGGGAAATTGATCTACTCATAATGGCGCTGAATAGCTGCCTCTGTGTATGAAATATATAAGTGGAATTTGTTTGCATCTAAGCCTCCAGCTTCGACTCACGCACTCCTTCGTTCCACTCGCCTCAGAAAAACTCGCTTCGCGAGTTTGCCCTTCAGCCTTGCGGCCTCGGGTTATGGACTGCTTCGCTTTGTTCGCAGAGTAAAAACTCGGCCGTTGGGCCTCGGATCATAAGATGCTCTCTTGGTAATTTGAACCGGGTACTTTTATGGTATTTTAAGTTTTGATCGATTTTGGGGGAACCGAGCGATTTATAAGGTAGAGTAAAAAAACAAAAAGTGCAGAATAACATCCTACATTTTTAAAAACTCTAAAAAAATTCATTCTCGTAGGAAAAATCTAAAAAAATAGATACTTCCAGTCAAAAAACGCACTCGTCCGAGCGACGTAGACCACCAACATGTGTCCCAAATTTGGACCAAATCGGACTTAAAATGCTGCCGCTAGTGTGCGAACACATATATACATATAAATATATGTATGTTAAACTGGTTTCAGACCTCCCCTGTCTACTAAATTACTACTTGTTAAGACCTCCGAAAATTTCTCGACCTCCAGTTACTGGAGCTTATTGAAGGAGTCTATAATAGTAGATTCGTATAACATCTGGAGTTCTATATCATAGATTAGTATGAACGTGAAATTGGTGGCTATATACAAATCCATTGTATATAGCTAAAGAACTCCACCAACAAAATTCGAATTTGCCCATTAGCCAACTTTTAATATCGTTATAAACTGTTGTTAATTATTTGTCTCGAACGTTGGGTTTGTTGTAGCTTATTTGTGTTCTTTGTTACATTGTTGCCACATCTCAATGAAACACTAATGCTATATTTTTCAGTGAGATATAATGTGTACATTAAACAGCTCTTTCTTTATTCAACTTAAATGGTTTGATAATTTTTAACATAAATAGCAATATTAAATAATATTAATATTTTTCAATATCTTACTTTAATTCACGTTTTTGGACGCTTTGGTTTAGAGGTCGAAAACAAAATTCATATATGTAGAAATATTTAGCTTTAAATATATACTTTATGAATTACTTGATCAAAAACCATAAGAGACAAAGGAGATTGCATTTTGTCTCATTTTAAATATTTGTTTCCTTTATAACTTTTAAATATAAAATTTTTCGTGAATTTAAAACTCCTCTATGAAAAATTGTAAAATTTATGATTTTAAATTGAATTTTATTTTATTTTTAAATGTGTAGATTTAAAAAAGTTTATAAAACAATTTAAAAATTATTGTTTACTAATTACGAATTTTATTGAAGTGAAAACTTCTTTAGCGGCGTTGGGCACTTTTTGCTTGGGGAAAAAGCATTGAATTCGCGACCGTTACCACTCGAGATATAGTATGTATTATATATATATATATATGTATGTACGCAACGCGAATATACTACATAGCACTTCTTATTGGGAGAGGAAAAAGCATCAAACTCGCGACCGTCACCGCTCGAGATATAGTATGTATGTATATATATATATATATATGATATTTGTGTTATATGTATATTAAATACCAAAGTCAGCAAAGTCATTAATGTTTTAAATTATTTTATCCTTATTCCTCCTCCTCTAATATTAGTACGGACAAAAAAATATAAATTGGTCATAGAAGTTATCACTTCCAACGTGTGGTCTTAAGCACACTATTTAATTTTTTTTTAATATTACTTAAAGATACCAATTTTTACTTTAGTCTAAGTAAATCATGAAGACTAAGCTATGAAGTATTTTTGACAAGAAACTTATTGCTTTTAACAAAATAACGTTTAGGAATTACATGAAACCTTCCCACATTATCAAGTGTTATTTGCCCTTTTAACAGGTAAAATGGGTTGGGATGGGTTAACGAAATAATTGCTATGAAGATAGTTTCAAAAACAAGGCCAGAAATTTTGACAGACTATTTATCTACTCGGCATTACCAAAATGTGCCAATAAGTGAAAGTAATATTGTCAAAAAAACATATTGTGTCTATTCTTGGACAATTTTCGAACCATCCAATGTTGCCTCGATTATTTTTTAGGATTAAATAAATAAATTTTGATGTTTTATTGTCCAGTATTTAAAATTAAATTTTTGTTTCTAATGAAGTCAGACTCGATAACAATATTGTTTGATAGAATAAACTTAGAACACAAATTCTCACAATATACGTTTACTAGCTGACCCGTACGGCGTTGCCAGTGGTGGTTGGTATTTTCAGTCTTTTTAACGTAATTGTATTCTTTTTAAGTGTTCAGTCAGTGAGTGGTATTTGGCTTATATATATATATCTTAAATAATAAAAGCACTATTGTCATAATAATAAAAGATCTGAAATTATGATTTTAGTAACTTTGATCCACCTAAACCCCTCCTAAAATTTCGAAAATGTTCATACCCTTTCTTAGTGAGGACCTATGGCCCTAGAGGAAGCTACATACCAAATTTCATTCCAATCCGTTCGGTAGTTTTTGATAAATCGTGATGAGTGAGTCAGTGAGTGAGTGATGAGTGGTATTTCGCTTTTATATACAGTAGTATGGTAGTTTTGAAGAAATCGTGATTTAATAACTTTGATCCCCCCAAACCCTCCTAAAATTTCGAATTTTTTGAAACCCTTTCTTAGCTTACGCCTATGGTCCTAGAGGAAGCGACATGCCAAATTTCATTAAAATCTGTTAGGTAATTTTGGAGAAATCGTGATTTCGTAATTTTACCCCCAAACCCCCCTAAAATATCCAATTTTTTAAAACCCTTTTTTAGTAAACACTTATGGCCCTAGAGGAAGCTACATACCAAATTTCATTCCAATCCGTTCCTTAGTTTTAGAGAAATCGTGATGAGTGATTGAGGGAGTGGTATTTCGCTTATATATATATAGATTGATTCAAACGCGTTTCAACGACAAAGTCGCCATTTTCACGATGCACGAGCTACAATAGTGAAACTATAACTCTAATTTGTATTTTATTTTCTATTTATAAAAATTGACTTATAGTTTGACTATTGTAGTTCGTGCATCATTGAAGATGGCGACTTTGTCGTTGAAACGCGTTTGAGTTAATAAACGTATTAGTTGTGAGAATTTGTGTTCTAAGTTTATTCTATCAAGTATATCTTCTCACAAGTCAAGCTCAATTATCTATATATTAATTTGAAAAGATTTTTTATAATCTGAGTGAGATCTCGAGTTTTACTGGACCGATATACACGCAATTGGTACCAAATTAAAGGTAGTTGTCTGTATATTTGCCCATTTTGCTTGGGTTTCAGCTGTTACTCCACTAAATTTTCTAAAAACGGAAATTAAAATCTCTTAAGGCAATTTAACACATAGTAAACTTTTAAGCCGATTGCAATTGATATCTGGAGTTCTATTGGACAGATTGACATGTGGTTTGTGTTAAATGAAAGGCAATTAACTCTTTATTTGTCCATTTGTCTTATAATTTTACTAATCCTTCATTTAATGTTTTGAAAATGGAATTTAAAATATTTTCTATTAGTTAACATTGTTTTTACTGATCAACTGATTAGCACAGATCAGATGATTATAACAGCACATGTTTTATTATCATAACATGGATTGTTTATGTTGTAATTTACTTTATTGAAGTAGGTTAAGTTTAATTTAGCTGTTGCTTAATTATGTTTTTCTGTTTATAGTTCAATATAGTAGTCGTGGAGGTGAAACGTATAATTGGTGATGGAAGTTGTCTTTTTAGATGTGTTTCTAACTTTTTACATCGGACTCAATTGTTCAAATTAAACGTAATTTACTTAATTAAATCAATGTATTTAATCAGGTAAGTAGGATTACCCCTATAGGCCAGTCGGTAGGGGTAATTTTAGACCAAAAGTTATAATTTACAATATGGCTGATTTTTTTTTTATAAGTACATTAAAGTATGTAGATTAACATAAAAAAGTTTACCAGTCCATCGATTTCCCAAAGTCGAAAACAAATCGAAAAACATTTTGTATTCGATTATCCTTAATATTTCGAGCTGGGATGAAGATAAAGAAAAATAAAAATACCACCGTGTAAGGGAAGTATTTTTCAATAAAAAAGGTCATATGTATTTCTTTCCTCCGAGCAATGGTTTGTCTGGAAAAAATTCGATTATGTAGGTATGTATTTTGCAGCAGGGGAAATCACTAAAATTTGAAATCTCATTCATTATGAAGCGTTGACTTATTCTAAATTGGCTGAATTTAATATATCTAATTGAAACTTGACATAGGAGTTAAAATATATATTTTAAACATTTATGCTGAGTCTCAGCTTGTTATCTTGAAAATGACCCGATCTAGAACCACTTGACTTATCAATGGGTTTCTCGATTTTAGGAGTACCGGACCCACGAACTCATTTTAAACGGCTCCAGTTTAGAAAATTTTCAAAATATCAACCTAAAAGTTTCTTTAAAAGTTAAACATATAGATGCAAACAAGATCAAGGAGTTTAAACCTATTTTATTATTTACTTTTAAAAGCACAAGTAACTTAAAAAAGTATAATTTTAGACATTTTTAGATTTTTCATCAAAACGCTTGAGTTGATCAGCTGCAGACTAGTCAATTTTTTAAATATAGTTTTTAAAATAAGTGTAGCAAAAAACAATTGTGTTTGTAACTTCTGTACCAATTTTTAAATCGATATGTTAAAAAATGTCGAAAATGGAGTCGTTGAATCCAAAAGTGTTATAGTTAAAATGAGATATGTAAAACAGAAAACTATTTTCAAGCGCCTCGTTTTTAAAAATAAAATGAAAAAAACGTTCATACTTACTAAGAATATTTATACTGTTGTATTCAACTTGTAAAACAAATTTGATGTTGATATTCCAAAAATTGACGAAACTGGAATAGATTGAAATAAGTTCGTGGGTCCGGTACTCCTAAAATCGAGAAACCCATTGATAAGTCAAGTGGCTCTAGATCGGGTCATTTTCAAGATAACAAGCTGAGACTCAGCATAAATGTTTAAAATATATATTTTAACTCCTATGTCAAGTTTCAATTAGATATATTAAATTCAGCCAATTTAGAATAAGCCAACGCTTCATAATGAATGAGATTTCAAATTTTAGTGATTTCCCCTGCTGCAAAATACATACCTACATAATCGAATTTTTTCCAGACAAACCATTGCTCGGAGGAAAGAAATACATATGACCTTTTTTATTGAAAAATACTTCCCTTACACGGTGGTATTTTTATTTTTCTTTATCTTCATCCCAGCTCGAAATATTAAGGATAATCGAAAAAAAAACATGTTTTTCGAATTTTTTTCGACTTTGGGAAATCGATGTACTGGTAAACTTTTTTAATGTTAATCTACATACTTTAATGTAACTTATAAAAAAAAATTCTACCGTATTGCAAATTACCGTGTAACCTACAAATGTTCGCACGGGTCAGCTAGTATTTATTTATTTTTAACAATATTGTTATTCTTAACTATAAACCAAAAGTATTGCAATATCAGCTGTTTCGTTGTGTTTAGCTTCTGCCAATCATAATTCACATACGTAGACAAAAATAGACGTGTCTGAACCAAATTAAAATTTGTTTTATCTTATTAAAGTTATTACCCTATGATTGTCAAACTAAGGAAGTTGATGTAATTTGTATTCGTAAGATTTCGTGCAAGAAATATATATCTACAAACCTGCTTATACATATTTTAAATAGCTTAAAGTAGTGTTGTGACTAAAACATATAAATGTGTTAAATTTGATTTTCAGATCCATATGAATAACGTCCCTGTACAGGGAAGAAAGACAAAATATTTTGGGTTTTTTAATTAAAAAGTTATGTTTTTAAAATGTATCTTAGTTTAAAGATAAAATAGTATCGACAAAAAACTTAGCAAGTTACAGTCTTATTAATGCCCTAAACATTTTAGTATTACTTCATTTCAACAGGTAAACTGAATTAAATTTAAATTTCTAATTTTTTTTTCTATAACGCGGTTATAATTTAAGCTAGTCACAAAATTTAAATCATTTCGTTTCTCATTGACGAAAACAATTATTTCGAGATATTTGTCAATACAAATTTTACACTTCCGTCATATTGAAAAATTTGCATAATCAAATCATATACATGACCTTTGATTATGTATATGTATACTAGTAAAAGGTATAATAAAAGTGCGACGGCCTACACCAAATTTAAACTCAAATTCATAATAATTTTTCAAGATTTAAACTTTTTTTGAATTCACAAAAAGGCCGAGAAACTCTACACTAAGCGTTGGGTGAATATTGGGATGCAATTTGATTTGCAACTAAACTGATTGTGTAATAATATTGTATCCCATGAACCAATACATATTTTTTTACTTTTTCAAATAAGCATATATAATTATTTCAACATAAGTTATAAAATTGTAACTTGTAAAAAGCTATTAATCGAAATAAACAAATTCAAAACTAATACTATGAACTAAATAAAACTTAGTTAAGGTGTATTTAAAAATGTAATTATCAACTCCTATAAAAGCGAGTGTATGTCCGTACCTACACACATACATTCGAGCGTACAGACATACTTACTTACGTGAGTAACATATAATATAACAGCTGATTTCAACTATCATCTACAATACAACAAAATTATATTATACTTTGGGGTTATGTTTACAACTTCAATCAATCTAATTTCTTGTGAAGTTGATTTTTTTTAGTATGAGTTATAGAACTAATGTAGGCCATAATGTAAGATTTGCTTTGAGGTTGTAAACTGTATATAAATACAAACTTTTAACCCTCAAAGTGGCAGACTGCAGTTTGACTGCAGTCTCTAAGGGGCAACGCAACCCGCTCGAACCTTTGCGAGAATTTGCACAATCGATCATTATATCCACTTAAAATGATTTAATCGTAATAAAACCGGTACCGTTGGAAAGGTAATGAATTAAACTATAATTTTTGTATTTACAACTTTTTTGTAGAACACATATTTACATACGTAATCACTGTTTCAAAATTGTAGTACCTAAATCACCTATGATTCACGCGTCAATGAACGCCGTATACTGTCAAGACTTTGTCTCATTTTCAACGGTCTGCAATTCCTCACAGAAGTTATTTATGAAGAAGATCATTACAGCATTGAATTTAGCAGACGATTCTGTTTCAAACTGTGTCTTCAAATTACATGTTACTCTGAAAACAGCTGTTCTATAGGATATACGGTAAAAGCTTGTAATTGGTCATATATATTTGGCCAATACGCAAGCCTGTTTAGAATCGATTCTTACAGTCTTATTCGATATATCCCTAAAATGTACAATATATGGTTATAAACAGAAATCTTCACAGTTTTTATCTATGTAAAATTCTATACATTTAGATCTCATATGTTGGTATAACAAAGCTTTACAAATGAAAACAATTCATCGAACGCCACCCGTCTAGTTGACTTCATTTGTTGACATTTGTTTTGTGTTATTTTATGGTTATTACAGTTTATAAAATAGTGTTATATTGTGTTTTAGTTATAAATAAATAAGTGTAGATTGTGTTTGAGTGAAATTAGGCTTATAACGGTGTTGTAATAAAACGGTAAGTTTATAAATAACATAGGCTATAGAAATAAGTTTTAGGTTAAATTGCCGATTTGAGGTTTTTGAATTTTCATTACAAAATGTAAAGTTATTTGAAACTGGGTAGAATGCTATTCGATTCTACATTTCATTCTCGAATTTTTGGTATAAAAAAAACATTGTTTGGTAAAAAATATCTTGGCGTAGGCTAGTCACTTGAAATTAGTCAAGATTTGCAGGTTATGTAGTAAAAACGTTCAAAATGTTATTTTGAACTAAAATTTGTGAAATTGAAATATATTTTTACATATTTCTATTTAGAACTAAATTATAAAACTTTTGTGTATTTTGAAAAAAATTACAAAAATGTTTTACTATTTTTTATTTAGGCATAAAGTTCTTTTTTTTCCTTCCGTTTCTGAACATTTTTCGCTTTCTAAGCTAACAACTTTTACAATTTCAAAAGAAACTAATTTTTAGTGGCATATTTGAATTCTTTGAAGTTTCTTCTACAAAAAAGCTATGGAACACTTTTGGATTGGGGTTCATTTACTATTTTTGGCGAATTTTTAAAAATATGCTTGCAAAGCGCTATAAACGGGCTTTTCAATTTGAGCTTTAACCATGCCAGTTCTAGGGTTAACATCATTATATTCGTCTATACAAATTTAAATAAAATATACCTACTAGGTTATAGACATACCTACCTTTGGATTCATTCGTATACATTTTCGTATAATATGTAGCCTACACATACTCGATTATTAATTTCTTCACTATAATATTAATCATTTCTAAATCATTTGATCTATCAATATGAAATAAAAAGCAATGAAAAGATAATACAGTATTTCTATCTTTCCTTAATATATAATAACGTACGTAAATACAAAATGTTAACAAATAGGCCTACAGTTTTATAATTGTACACATTTACCGAGTTAAAAATTCACGTCAGCATAGTTAATTATTTTTAGGTTCTTTTAACATTGAAATGTATTGCCAACGTCGTCGTTTTGAATTTAGGGACTCGAGCCTTAAAAACTTGCAGAATTAAAATTTGAATTTGGTGCAGCAGTGGATATTACGTAAATCGTCCAAGAATAGACACAATATGTTTTTTGCCAAAAATACTTTTACTTTGTCTGCATATTTTGGCAATGCAATAAATATTTCAGGAGTGGTTAAGTTGTGTGTCAAAACGCCCGGCCTTGATTTTGAAACTAAAGTTATAAAACGGGTTTTGTTAACAATAAAGTTAGAATCCTTTTTACCTGCTAAAAGTGCAAGTCACACGTGGGAATAATGTGTATACGTTTATGGCGCTCCAAAACGTTATTTTTGGTAAAAAATTTAAGTTTCTTGTCAAAATACCTCCACTTTGTCGGAATAGCTAGCCTATGCAATAAATATTTCAAGAGGAAATAAGTTGTCAGTCAAAATATTTATGGCCTTATTTTGCAACTAAAGTCATAACCACGATGTCGGTACCATCCCAACCCTATACCTGCAGTCTTTAGTTTTCTACCTGCTAACGCCTCAAATAGCCAAGTAATTTTGGGTAGGTTTCCAGTTAGAATTTTATAACATCTGTACGAGTAGGAAAGTATTTAAAATGTTGTGGCAAAAATTATTTAGTTATGGATTATGAATTATTTGTTTTTAAAATAATGGTTGCAGTTGCATAAAATTATACACTTTTAAATTTGACATAACTTCCCCATTGGTTGTACTTATGAATAATAAAATAATATTTATTTTAACCAAATATCTTCTTTATTTCAAGATCAGCCAACTACGCTTGGGTGTCAATATAGGCATTTCCAAATATTTTCATAATTATCGAGTACAGCAGTGTATTGTTTGGTAAACATATTTTCTTAACTATGAGTTATGATATTATCTCAAACGATATTAATAGCATTTATTAATATCAATCGATTTTGATCAAGTAAAGATGGAATTGGGTAAATTTTATTGTGATAACAATTCCAAAATGCCGGATGTAAATGTTGCACTTTCCAAATTTTTTACAGTTTTAAGAAATATTATCGATACTAATTCCAAACTGGTGCTGATGTCTAAAAATTTGCATACAACTAACATTATTGGAATTACTAAGTCAATGGAATACGGAAATAATTTTGAAAATAATTAATATACGCAATAAAATAAATAAAACACTAAAGCGAAGACCTTACAATCGGAGACTTAAACACTTGTATCCCACCCATGTTAAATTGTCAATATTGGTGACCCGTTTTCTAAAGATGTTCTTGGAATAGAAAGATGAAATTTTCAGGCCTTTGTTATTGTTATGTGAGGAGTACACTGTAGTAAAATAATTTAAAAATTAAAACAAAACAATTGATTTATGGTTTTTATAAAAAATTTAGGCCAAAAAACATGTCTTCATATACAAAATATTGTTTTATTCATTTATTTATAATTAAATTGACATTAAGTTAATACCACATGTTTACAATTACATTTATAACATTGATTAAAAATTTCAAGTCTGTAGCCTTAGTAGTTCCTGAGATATCGTGTTATTTGTATAAAAAAATACTATTTTCCGGAAAACCTAAGAAAAGTTAATAAATTAAATTTTTAATAACAAACAAGGCACAATTTATTACTCACATAAGTTAAAACCCTCCTGGGCAGTATACATCTTCATTTATCTCTTCTTGTACTAGGTTCTGTATCCTTTTCTTTATTCTGGCTTTCCTTGGTCATGGCTTGTTTTATACTAGTGTCGTCAAAATCTGCAATTGTATATTGGCCTAAGTTCTTAACACCTAGTTCTTCCAGCACCTTAATTCTACCCACATTTCCATCATTGAATGATATCACAGAATCCCAAACTCCTTGATCTAGAGTATTTCTACCGATGAAGTTGGCTTTGGGCAGACGGCTTCAGATAATATTGTTAAACGACTCGTTACAATTTTGTGTACGCTCATGTAGACATTTTTTTCAGGACCTCTTTATTACTTAGATCTCTGTAAATAGGTTTAATTTGATTCATGATGACTTCTTGGAGTGACTTCTTGTGTCTATAGCCAGCCGGATCTTTTCTATACCTGCACCAGGTATCTGGAGCAGGAGGACACAACGCGTGACTTGGGTTCTCATCCGTGGAAAGTCGGTGGAAATACGTAGCCCACACTGCCTTGTGCATTTTTCCCAAATTGCCTGAGTTACCTCTTATAGCATTCCCATAATAAGATTGTAGCTCATCTATTACCTTGCCGGTCAGTTGTCCTGCGCCTTTTATAGATTATTCATCCTCGAGCTTTGTCCCACCTAGCTTTTCTTTCAGTTTTCTGAGCCTAGTTCCAAGCCGCTTCTCAACGTGATCTTTACACCTAATCCCATAAAAAAAGTCTTGCATTTACTTCAAAAATTTTTTGCTTAGGTAAACTGCACTAGGTTTGGGGTTACATAATTCAGAAGTCCAGAAATATTCCTCACTGCAACACTCATCACAGCTTAGACATAGCCTATTCGATAAAGCGCTACGTGACAACACATCTTAACTGAGCCCCCACACTTACATAAAACATTGCTAAACATTGATCTGAGTGTGTCCATGGATACAATTATATTCTTAGTATTACCTTGATAGTCATCAAATTGTTTTTCATTGGAGGTTAGCTTCATCCTAGAAGAGCTTACAGGAGCTGGAATTGTGATTGGAGTTGTAGGCCTAGGACTAATTGCTTCTGAAGAGGTAGTTTATAATTCCTGCATTTGGTCCACAGCGATTGTCATAGGCTTCTTATATTTGTTGCCTCTATCTTTAATCTATCAACACTCAATCTTAAAATCGGTTTAGTCATTAAAGTTACAGAGGTATGAGTGGAATCATTTTAGATTAGAAACAACAAACATACTCCTGGCGTAGTCAAAGCATTTTTTGTATGTGCTACATTTTATATCAAAAAGTTTTATGAAACGACAGATTTTAATCTCCTCTAAATTGAAGATTAATTTTAAAGACCCGATAATTTTATTATTGAGCTAAATTTTACACATATAAATGAAATTAATTAAACAGAAAAATACGAAGTTTAAAAATATATTATTAATTTTAATTGTTAGTAACATTTTTTGTTTCGTTATTTTGTACGATCGAAATCTGTAGGGATCGAGACAAACATATTTCACAATATAAACATGAAGTTCAAACCTCACGTGAAGTTATCCCTAACAATGATGTATTTCAAGTAAAATAAGCGATTATATCCAATTATGCATTTCAAAATGACGACTGTTTGAAAACTTCAAATTTAAATTATATAAAAAACAGTACATTTTAACAAAAAATATTTTCACCATTTTATAGCCCTTTTAATTCCCTATCGAAGGTGTAACTATCGAAACAATCTGATGTAGGATAATAGTTAAGTTAAAGACAGCATACGTAACCACAATATTATGATGTTTTGCATACTTTTACTATTTTCTGTATACAGGGTGATTCATATAAGTGTTCCAGTTGTTTCTCTTGAAATCTATAAGAGCTATTAAAAATAAATAAATAGTAACTCACCTGAACTTTTTTTTCTGTTTAATTTGGTGACTGAAATTGTTATCTTACCCGCCATTTTTCCAATATGGCGGCCAACTTTCGAATTTCTTAAAGAACACCCTATATTTTATGATGATTCTGGATTTTACAAGTTATTTTAAGACTTTTTTTGTTCCTGGTGTTTTTTTTTTTTTTTTGTTACGACTAACCTTTTAAAAGTTAGAGGAATATAAAATTTTAAAAACACCTTATCTGGGCGGATTACACTTTGGTATAGAAACGTTTTGAACCATAGAAAACGCTCTTAACACTAATAACGGATTTTTTAGACAATCAAATAACTTTTTGAAATCATCAAATACGTTTTGTGTTTAATTTTTTAAAACCATAATACAACTGTTAATTTTCATTGTTCAAATTGTTGTTTTACGAAATCCCTCTGTTTATTAGGCTACAAGTTCTCATTTAAAGTTAAGTTATTAATGTTTTTATATTCTAAAATGGCGGCCATCTTTACAGTGGTTAATATTGTGGTTAAGTTATCACATTTGCAAAAATCACACCTTTAAAATAACGTAATAAAGTTTTCCCGTATTGCCTAGTATAGCGGCGGCATAAACCTAGCTACCGCATCCATAGAATATTGGCAGGCAAATTCGATTAACAACTTATTATTTTTGATACTTTCAGAATTTGGGCTCTAATTGAAAGCTGTGTTTTAATTTTTTTCTATTCTAATAACTAGTAGTTCTGTGAACAGTAGACCTCGCTCGTTGAAATAACAAATGTGGTTTTGAGCTTAGGTTAAAAATAGTGTACCAGTAAGGAAGTAAGCACAAGGTTTAGCCAGTGAAACATTATTTTGCAATTCTGGGGTTTCTAGTTCTCGTTTTTTTTTTCTTTTCTTGAGCTTAAACTGCAAAAGATTTTCTTTTATAGGCATTGTGTTTTATTTAGGTTAATAATGCGTAAGATAGCTAAAAATATCGCGTTATAGAGGGACAACGTAGAATTAAATATTTACAAACTTAAATAAGTAAAACTTAACAATGTATTTACAGTTCCATAACTTCCATATATTTCATCTCTTTTTTAACTGAGTAAAAAATGTATAAAGTTTACTATTTATATCATACGTTTATGAAAACAATAAAACAGAAAATGTATTCGGCAATCAACATCCGTATATTATGACAGTACTTCAAAATGAAACCAAATTTTTTAATTTATTCCACGAATTAACGGAAAAATGACTCTGTCATTTCTGTATCATTGCTCTCATGGAAATCAGATTCAATTGGCGGGCAGAGTATCCTCCCCTTAAAGGCAAACTTTTGGACTGGTGGTTGACAACCAAAAAACAATACTGTATATGAAAAAAAAATGTATTTGTCTTTACAAAATAATTAGATCTTCTTGAGTAGATTCCTTTACTAAAAAAGCTAGGGTAAATTTACAAATTCAATGTTAACTTTGTGAATGACGTATGCATAGACTGCGAATCATCTAGGAGCGTAATGTTTAAAACAAAATTATATAAGAAAGGTTTTAATTGTGAAGCAATAAATGATGACCGTACCAACTATTTATGTTCATCTTCAACAGGATGGCTTCAGTTCGAAGGGAGGTTTAAAAACGTAATTTCATCAATGTAGCAGTAAAGTAAAATTAAAGTAGACTGTCCACTGTCCGAAGTCTTTTGTAATTATAAAACTTAAAGGGAGGTAGGGTCAGAGCAGTTAGAAAGTTTACAATTATGAAAATATGCAATTAAAGACATACACAGAAGTTGGGTCGGTGCATCAGTTACATTTTTTTCAGTTCCAAAACCTAGTTCAATTGCATATACTAAGTTTTATACATTTGTTGCGCCTAGAATGTTTAACTTGATCCCAGATAATATTAAGCAAAGTGCAACACTTAAGACATTCCTAAATATGTTGAAAGTGTGGTTATTTAGTTTGAATAATATAGAATATTTAATGAGTATTTTAAAGTAATATTTGTATACTTTCTTCAGTAATATTATGTAATATATATATGTATGAATGTTTGTTTATTTGGATGTGTATATATTTATATGTTTTTGTATGTATGCGAATTTGTATTAATGAGAGAATGTATTATTGTGTTGATTGTGGGTGGTTTTTGCTCGCGTCGGTGATCCTTGTTGATCAATAATCAGCGGGGATCGTTGGCGTGGGTGGGGATCGCCTATGGGTGACATTGTGAAATTGATTTATGGCTAAAATGATTGATTGTGAATTATTATGAATGATTTTTTTATAATGGGGCATAGCGTATCATTGTAGTTTAGTGTGTGACGGTGTGTGTGTGTGTGTGTGTGTTTATTTGTATGTAGAAATGCAAATGCTAATGGCAGCTACATTTTGTTATTCAGTAAAAATATTCAGAATTAATGATTTTTTTGAAAATTTTACAAAAAAAAAGCCCGACAATTTATTTAGCTTTCCACGGTTTCTATTGTTTTCTTTTCTTTTAAAAGAGTTGTACCTCAACACAGGCATAGCCTTTGAGGGTTTCATTTGGTAGTAAGACATAAAGGTATTCTTTTTTTTGAATTTGTAAACTAAATATAAAGGACAATGATATTATTATAATTATTTTAATTATTTATATATATATATGTTCAATTTAATTTACTATTGTTTATATGCATTTATTTTTTTTCTATAGAAGTAGTCTATAAATATGAAATGTAATTGTTTGTTTTTTCTGTGTAAGCTACCATCTGAAATAAAAAAAAAAAAAAAGAAAAGTTAGTCGATTAAGTTCGCTCCGAAAATAAATTCTGAACATATGGCAACTAAAAATAAAATAAAATAAATTTAAAATGTAACTATGTAAACATGTTGGCATGAATTCATTTGAAAAAAAACCTTCGTTAACACATAATTAATTGTCAAGTTAAGTATCACGTTAACTCAATCAAAAAACATGGAGAAGAGGATGCTGCCACGTTTTATATGTTTAGCATATACAAGTTTCTAAATTCGTATAGCTCAATTAATTTGTAAAGAAACATTTGTTAACTCATAATTTTCAAGTCCATTATCACATAAATTCCCTCAGCAGTACATAGCTGACCGCGTTTTAAAGGTTTGTATATTTTAAAAGTTTTACAAACTTGTTTAGGGCATTTATTTGTAAAAATAATTTTGTTATCTTATAATTTTCAAGTCGAGAGTATCTTATAAACTCCCTCGGCGAAAATTGATGGACATGGTTTTTATGGCTTTTTTTAGGATCCTTATTTTTGGATTGAAATCGAGCTCATGTAGTATAGTACTTATTTTTCACACTAATATATAGAACTTTCTTGAGGAAATACCCCACTATCGCATACTGTAAAACAATGCATAGAAACCACGAACATTTTTTAATAAGGTACACAATTTACTATACAAAATGACCTAAAATATCCAAAAGTATTACATATGAGATTATGTATCAGCGATGACTAGTAGTCATCTTTAAAACGAGTTTCCAAATTATTTAATAATTGGGTAAATATTTCTTGTAAACTAAAATAATACACATGTACTGTGTGAGGGCTTCGGTTTTGCCAGATCTAAACCAATTGGCATTACTCCCAAATGCTGTGGGGTATACATTTGTTCAGTTGTTCATGAGACCTATCCTTTCACGAACAGAAATAACAATAGACATGTAATAAGATTTACAGAAAAGTTGGTTTTCTAGAATTTCATTAAGATATATATTTTCTAATAGTTTTGTGTTAAATATTTCGCTGAAATTAATTTCCAGATTATTTCTTCCAATCGTCGTTTTAATCTTACAGTCGCTACATCAATCTCCACATAAACACTTTATTTAGGGCAGACCTAACCTAACCTAACCAAAGTCATCCATGTATTAGTTAGTTTTTTACGTGTTTATAGTTGTTTACACTTCTAGAAAACGGATAAGACTTACAAGTGAAATCATTGTATTTTTTAATAACAAAGTTGCATTTGACTTATTAACAATTTAAGGGTAACTTTGTGGAATAGGGCCAGCCGCACACCCAGGGGGCTAAATCTACCCCTCTCCCCTAAGAAAACATGAACTAAAAAATATCAATTAATAATTACAAAACAAGGTAAATAAAAATGATGGTGCTAGAAATACAATTTTTTGCAAGGTCTCATTTAACTACAGTCACAAAATGTATCGGTTTTGCGTTTTACATTTCTTTTTAAACCCCGTTCATTTGTTATGTAATTGATATTTTTTAAGTACCAAGTTCGATTTTTTTCTTACAGAATACAAAAATGTACAATTAAATGTAAATTGCAAGCTTTATCTGAACTTTCATAAATAATGTTTAGTATTTTTTTCACGACGCAATTACAAAAAATATATTTATAAAGTGGTTTTAAATGAGGCAATGTCAAAGCGCTCAGCTGCAGGAACTCCACTGTTTGGATACTGCTATAGGCCGAAGCGCTGGAGTCGCCGGTTGCTTTCTCTTTTGCTGGAGCAGTGCTTTAAGGGGGGTGGGGGATACCCTGTCCGCCAAACGTATGATAAATAGTAAAAAATAGTAAACTTTATTAAATTTATACTTAATTGCAAAAAAATATATTGTAAAAAACCTTAGCAATCAACACCCACAATCTATTTGACTTTAAGAAAAAAATATAGCTTTCGTTTTTTGACGAAAGTAACACAAAAATATATTTGAACTGTTTGACTAGAAAGAAAGTTCAGAAAATTTGTATGAGTTTTAGCCTAGCATTAGGTTAACAAAACAAATATAAAAAGACAAAAGTTTGACATTCTTAGATGTCTTTGATTTGTCTAGACAAAACAATAGCATGTAGGCCTAGTTTACATTTATACAGATTTATATCGCAGGACTCATCGCATGCACAAACCACACAAAAGAGCAGCCTGGTCAAGCTACACTCTTATCGCAAGAATTCTACCTTGCCGAAAAACTGCATACAGTACAGTAAAATTAGACCAACAAATAGGTCTACTCAAACTGGGAAATAAAAAAGGACAAAGGTTTGATTGTTCGAAGTTGGCCATTTTAAAATAGGACTTATAGAATAGGATTTTGAAAAGAAATGTTTTTGAAATTTATAAAGTAACATAGTTAAGTTTCGGGAATATTTATACTAGGGGAATTATAATCGACATATTATGATTTATGGGCACTAGGCCTATTGATGTTTTATGGGCAAAATATTTAATGTAGCCTACTTTTTGACGATCTGAATAAAGACAAAATTTATTCAAATTTGTACTACAGATTTATATATATATATATATATATATATGATTTTTAATGACACCCCAAAACGTGTTCTGGGGACCATGATCTGTGCTCATTTGCTACTCCCGATCTTAGGCCTTACCATAAGGGTCACTGCAATAGCTCATTTTTCCTATGGAAATTCGCTAATAACGGGTAATTTCAGGTAATTATCGTCGTATGATTACACAACCCTGAGGCTGAGACGTGATGTGATGGATGTACATAGCCACCCTATCTAAAATGAAGGGAATGGACGTGACGTGACGGGTGTGTTTAACCGTACCTTTTACTATCCACGCAAAAAATGTCGGGACTTCACTTACAAATCATGCTTTCACTTTAAGCCACGCGTCACTCTCACTACTTTCTAACGGGTTAAATATAAAACAGTAATAAATTGAATATCGGTCAATCTTTGCAGAATTAGTTTACCATTCGAATAACATAGTAATTTTTATATTAAATTTTAAATTTGTTTATTAAAATTATTTTCTCAAAGATCGTTGATCCTTACCGTTTACAATGTGTAGTGATAAAGTTGAAATGTGAAGAAGTTTTTGACAGCTACATTTAGTCAGTGAGAAAGTTATAGATAAAGAACTATATTTAATCTTTTTAATCTCTTCACGCAATGATTTTTTCATGGTCTGAACGTTATTTCTAAATTATGGGAAGAGGTAGTCTAGCAAAAGAAATTAATGCACCAAGTATGTAATTTTTATTGTACATTTTTG
The DNA here is from genome assembly GCA_018207615.1 of Philaenus spumarius. NCBI lineage: Eukaryota > Metazoa > Arthropoda > Insecta > Hemiptera > Aphrophoridae > Philaenus > Philaenus spumarius. Next base: position 10,408 of record JAGFPH010012443.1, on the reverse strand, counting down.
TACTTTTTGTGCGTTTTTGTAATATTTTTTTAAATTATTCATTTCAAAGAATGTTAAACATTTATTTTAGAAATTTCCTTCAATCCCTTCATTGTTGTCAATTCTTCATTTGAAATCCTACGTTAATTGTAGGCTTTTATTAAAAGCAAGCTACACTATCCCTGAGTAACATAGGTTAGGATTAATTTTGATAAAACATTTTTTATTTCAATGTTTTTAAATTAACACTCAATAATTTTAGGTTAGACCTATACTGATCAACCAACACATGTCTCTTGAATGTATTTAGGCCTACATTCATAACCATAGCAACCAATTAAATAAAATAACAGATAAATTAGTTTATTCGGATGTCCAGCTTACTAACACAATAATAATAACTAAATTTACCTTTTATCCGTCGTGTGACTTCGTTCAGCGTATGTTTATGACGCGTTTCGAAACATATGTTTCATCATCAGATTTTAAAAATATTAAAATTACATGTTTTTGTGTTATACAGTCGTGGATGATACTTCACCCGAGGTATCCTCACGGAGCCTAAACCAATACCGAAACCCGTGTCAGCTGCCCAATCATTTATTGGTGCGCACCTTACTTGTCGTATAATGATATGTGTTGTTCGTGTTTGTGTGATTTTTTAGTAATGTATTGACGAACCTCAGTAGGGTGGCGAAAACTCTGACGATGGACTAAAAACTCAGAAACGCATTTGTGGTGTAACTGAAGAAAAACTCAAGTGACGGAATCTGGGCATAAGTTAAATTATTATTTTACTAAATTACAAATGAAAAACATGTGCCAATACCGTTGTTATAAGCCAGGGCCTTTATCATTCCGTGGTACTGCTCTGCCAACTGAGCCATCCTGATCACACCATATATCGGTCGATGTTATCTCACTTGTAACGTTTACTGCATTTTTAACCCTTGCTGGGGAAGTGTATGAGCAGAAAAATGATTACAATATAAAAATAACAATTATTATTTATTAAGATAGTGAGTGATATGTATCCTGCTTCCTTTCTTCATCGAAGATAAAACCTCAAAAGAAACAAGCCCAACAAAAAATCTGTAGTTGCGACTTTCCTCGCAAATTAATGGAAGGAATGTATGCATTTTTCCTTGGAACTTACTGTTATACATTTCCAAAGAGCCCGTCTTCAACAACTGAAAACGATACATGTTTTAGAAATTAGGGTTTTCAACAGAAACAGAAAATTAACAAAGTAATAAGTAGTGTTTTATTATTTTAAGTGTTTAACGGTAAACTGGCTTTTGACATTTCGTAGCTATTGTTCAACAAAAAGTAAGCTAGTTAGTATTAGACCCATCGAATAAAACAGACGGACGAAATCTTCGTTCCTAGTTACTTATTAAAAAACCTATAATTAGCTGTTAGTATAGAATCAAATTATCAATAGAGTACCAATATCAAGTCAAGAAGAACCCAAGATACCGAGATGGAAATCCTATTAAGTGGAATGGATATGAATACCTGTGAAAAATGATTTAAGAAGTGTATCTACTTCACCGCGTGCGACAGACCATAGAGCGTTGAAAGGGTAAAGTACTTAACAGAATTTTCAAAGATATCGTGTTTTTTACTGCTTTCTTATCTGACTCTCGCAAGAAAGGATACGCACAGGACGGGCTTCTACCGGGTGTTTTGAAATATTTATAACAAACATATAGCGGGAAACTAACCGTTATTTTGGAAATGGACATCTTATAGAAGCTCTTCATCGTCATTATAAAAAATCAAGCTATAATCTAATTCCAAAATGTAATTATTATGAATAATATACGATAATGTACAAAAGGTTTAGGCATGGACAAATAAGCACGAAGACACGAGCTAAAGAGCATTTTTCTCATTTAAAATATAATAATCCAGATAAATCTGCTATGACTAAGCATTGTTTAGATGAAAAAACATAATTCAAAAATAGAAAACTCTGTGTTATTGAAAATTTTTACAAAACATAACACAATAGATGATCGGGTAACTATTTATATTAACAAATATCGTAAAATAATTGTAAATAATGAATTAGAATCTATAAAAAATTCTATATTAAAGTTAAAAAGTAAAAAATATCGTTTGAGATTATTATTAGTTTAGTCATTGTTTACTTATATAGTTCATTTTAGGCTAGTTACGATAACGCTAGGCCCTTGTTAACGCCTGCGCCTTACTAATGTAACGTAGTTTTAAGCCACGCCCCATTTAGTTTTGTATATACTAGTAGTTCTGTGAGCAGTAGACCTCGCTCATTAAAATAACAAATGTGGTTTCGAACTTAGGTTAAAAATAGTGTGCCAGTAAGGAAGTAAACAGAAGGTTTAGCCAGTGAAACAATATTTTGCAATTCCAGCGATTCCGGGGTTTCTAGTACTAATTATTTTTTCTTTTCTTGGGCTTTAATTGCTAAAGATTTTCTTTTAGGAGGCATTGTGTTTTATTTAGGTTAATAATGCGTAAGGTAGCTAAAAATATCGCGGTATTGAGGGAAAACATAGAATTAAATATTTACATACTTGAGTAACTAAAACTTAACAATGTACTTACAGTTCCATATCATATTATAATATTAGAAATAACGAAAACAAACGATGTTAAAGCTTCGTGATAGTGATCTCAACCCTTGTACCAACACTTCCCACGCTGTCCAACGGTCATTTTTTGCATGTCCTTTATCGCCGCATAGTTTCATTTGTTTCGTCTCATTTTGTAATTCAAGTAAATCTAAGTCAAATACTTTTATGGAGTAATAATTTACAAGTATACAGTTCAATTCTTTGATTTATCCTCTACACTTTCTTATAATAATATGTAATTTTTGGGCAAATGATATTATTCCTAAATTACTATTCAAAACAGGCCTAGTTTTGTTAGTAGTCTTGTAGTAGGAACATAAAAACTGGTGTTTTCAAAATAAGAAATTTGAAATTTACCAATATTTTTATACAGTTCTATTTAGAACTAAATAACGAAACTTTTTTACATTAATGAAAAAAATTACAAATAATGTTTACTACTTTTTATGTAGGCATTAAGTTGAACTTTTTCCTACTGAACAGGCTTGTTTCTTGAGCTAATAACTTTATTAATTTTACTTCAATCATTTTTTTTACTTGCATATATGAATTCTTTGAACCTTTATCTAGAAAAATGCTATGGAACACTTTGAATTGGTTTAGAATAAACGTATAAAAACATGGTTGAAATACAAAAACTTGGACGATTTTTTACAAATTTGAAGTTTATGGCCATTTTGTTGTGAGCTTACCGTTTGAGATACGGAAAAAATCAAGAATACAATTTTGTTCAAAATCTAATTTGCTAAACGCAAAATGTTATTAGTTTTTAAATTCAACTTACGGTTAAGCCACAAACTGGCTTTGGAAAAAAGTTTACACTGAGGGAAATGGTCCGGCCGCCATTTTTATTTTATTTAAGGGATTAAAAATGAAAAATGGAAAACACAGTATATATACATGGCTCGGCCTAGGAATAAGGAACTTCATGCAAAATCATCAAAATCGGTCAAGGCGTTTGGCCGTAGTCGTGAGACAGACACACAGACGAAATGCCGAACGGTTGAGTTAAAACGGAGGCTTCGCTTCGCTCGGTCAATTATACGGTTCATAAAACACTATTACATTATATTTAAACACTCAATAAATAAATATTGATCTTGACTTGTGAGAAAGTAACTAAATAAAATAAAACCTGAACACAAAATCTATCATCAGTGATGCACGGGCTAGAGTAATAAAACTTTAACTATAAGTTGTAACTTATAACTATATTGTAGCTTGTGCATTTGTGCATCACTGAAGATGGTGATTCGCCGTTGAACCGCGTTTGAGTTAGTAAATATATTAGTTGTGAGAATCTGTGTTTATTTGATCAAAGTGTTTTACTACCGCTACAGAAAATACCATAATTCTGCATATATTGATTATACCCGAGTATTTTAACACTCAAGCCATCATTCTTGTTTTGATGAGTACGATCAAAATGATCATGAAAGTAAGTATTCGTATTTCTACGGCATCAAATCGTACACATCTTACTAGAAATTTAAATCTTTTTATGCTTAGTACGTTCCTACATTTTCCAATCCCATAACCGTCTATTCCCAAATTTTCATCCAGGTTTTGTCTGTTTTAGTGCCAAGTTCCTAGATGATAGAGAAGCCCATTCTGGCCTTAAACTCGACTAGATCAAAGTTAAGCATATATTATTCTACTAAAATTATCTTGTTTTAAAATGTGTTTATTTCTTTTTTGGTAAATTTACATAATTATATGCATCATATGGAAATATTGAAGTTCTAAATCTTACTTCATCAGGTGTCGCTTGTTTCATACCCATTACAGGTATCCGTGTGGTTTAGAGGTTTCATAATTAAATGCCTCTTGAATGAATTTTGGATTTTATGGATACATTTTGTGGGCTAATTTTCGAATTTGAGCCTTACCTCTAGGGGTTTTTAAGCTTAAATAATACAAAGTAATGAGCATTAAGTGATATATCACGTTGTCCCTTACTTTGATAAAACAGATTTTGAGTTATAAAAAGAAAACATTTATATTTTTATGATGACATCCTTTAGTAAAAATATCCACAACCCGACCATCTGATTCTCACATTAAATCGTCTATTATGATTAAATTCCGTGAAATGCCACTAAAATCATTCATATTTCGAATACCTTCTTTTGCCATTTTGAATAGTCCGAGTAAATATTTTCAAAGTCAACATAGCACATTGACTTTTAATGTTTTATAAAATTAATAACAAATTGCGATTTGCTATCGCTGCAAATTTATGAATTCATCTCGAGTCCATTTTGATTACTGATTATTTTTGTAGAGATCAGACTGTTTGTAGGAAAAATATTCAGAACAATATAAAGGATCAGAATACAAATTTATGTATACAAATATGTTAAACATTTTGGGGTGACCTTGTGTAGTCCATATTGGTAAGCTTTAGGTTTATGGAGGATGGTGAAACCTTGAATTAGGATAACAAAAATAAAAATGAAGTTGTTTTCACCCTTAAATTTATAATGGATGTTTTTAGCCTAGGTTTACGTCTATGTTATGAAATGCAATAAAGAAAAAAATGTTTGGTGTATGGGGGTGACCTTGTATTAGGTTATTAAACGTCATGGGTTTTTTAGAAATATTTTGGGTGGGGAAGTGACCCGGGAATGGGGTGTTGGCAGGAATTTTTGGGGTAAATTTTGGAGTGAGGAGGCCCGGAAATGGAGGTAGTGGCAGGAATGTTTGGGGTAAATTTTGGATTAAGGGGGTCCGGGAATGGGGTGGCGTTGGGAGGAATTTATGGGGTAAATTTAGGGGTGGGGGACCCCGACACACACTGGAACACCCTGGTGTAAAACCATCTTATTCCCTCTACTGATATCTAACACATAAATTTTGTTTAGTTTCTAGCTTATTTTTTGTCCATGGATTATATATATATATATATATATATATATATACAGGGTGAGTTTCTACTGACACCATTAACTTCGCCAGTGTGTTCTACTCACTAAATGGAATAAAAAAGTTCATATGGACCCATGTCCGATTCTCAACCGTTTGGCTGTAGTCGCGTATTTTGTGTTTTTTCAAAATCATGCTATTTGCCTCACTATTTGTTTGATAAAAATAAAACTAATGAACGTACCGAATTGCAATTAAAACCATTAGAACAAGAATTAAATTTACTATAAAAACAAGGTTTTTTGTAATGATTTGTCAACAATAATGCCTTGCAAAATTGGAAATAAAATAAGAAGTTCGGTAAGTAAATGTTTTAGGTTACATTTCAAGACCCTTTTTACTACATAAATGAAACGTAAGGCAATATCAAATGAAATTAAATACTTCTTCATTTAATAACCTTTAAAATGATGTACAAATGTTAAGTTTTACGATTAGGTATGGCAGTAAAAACTCTAAGAAACTGGAATAAAACACGTTTTACTGATTTGGTTTTAACAAAGAAATGTACTGAAATGATGTACTTATTTATTTTACGAAATCAGCTATAACTTGGTATTTGTTGAAATCGGCTGTTATAATGGTATTATAATTTATCACCCAGTCTGAATCAGCTGTTGTTAATACTACATTGTTGTAATAATTAATCGAGTCATCATTTAATTTGCACGTCAAACTGAAATAGGCATTTGTGTTGTAAGATATTCATTCTGTGATATGGATTCTTTTACAAATTTAGAATATGCTGATATGCATTTTGTGTACGGCTTTTGTTCCGGTAATGCGGCTGAAAGCCGTCGCTGTACAATCGTCGTTTTCCTGACAGAAGGATTCCTGATGTCAGAACTTTTACCAGGGTGCATAAGAGTTTGTGTGAAAATGGAAATTTTCCTACTAATGGTCGCTTAGTTGGCAATTTCATGCAAGATGTTGCCGTAGAAGAAGCTGTGCTAGACCGAGTAGAAGAAGATTCGCGGACAAGTACAAGAACTGTGGCCAGTGAATTGGGCGTATCTCAGACATATGTATCAAAACTACTTCGTAAAGAAGGACTGCATCCGTACCATTTCATCCGCGTACAGACTCTTGAACCGAGAGATACTCCTCAAAGACTTCAGTTTTGCCGTTGGATTCGACATAATGATCGGTTCGACTTTCTTAAAACAGGGTTGTGGACGGATGAATCGTCATTTACGCGAGATGGAGTTTTTAACTTCCACAACGAGCATCATTATGCAGTTGAAAATCCGCATGGCTCGCGAATCACGCAGTTAGACAAGGTTCAAAGTAAACGTATGGATCGGGCTGATCTTGACCTACCTACATCATTGAATGGTGTACATACCTTCAATTTGTAAGAAAAGTACTCCCAGAGCTCATTGAAGATTTGCCACTGGCTTTGCGTATGCGCATCATCTACCAAGCAGATGGTACACCTCCACACTTCAGCAACGCAGTTCGAGAGTACCTTAGCAACCGTTTTGAGATGTGGATCGGAAGGGTGGAACGGTTGCTTGGCCACCACGGTCACTCACTCCTATAGACTACTACGTTTGGGGCTTCCTCAAAAAAGTCTACCGCACCCCAGTGCACACAGCTGAGGAAGTAAGAAATAGGATTGTGAGGGCTGCTGCTCGTCTGCGCATTGACATCAACTTAAAGGCGACTGTAAGAGAACTGCAAAAACGAGTCCGGGCGTGCATTAGAGCTGATGGTGGCCATTTTGAAAACTATCTTAAGTAGAATAGTTTGTAACCTCTTATGTTGGTTTATAATTTATTTGAATTTCTTAGTTAAAACCAAATCAGTAAAACGTGTTTTATTCCAGTTTCTTAGAGTTTTTACTGTCATACCTAATCGTAAAACTTAACATTTGTACATCATTTTAAAAGTTATTAAATGAGGAAGTTTTTAATTTCATTTGATATTGTCTTACGTTTCATTTAAGTAGTAAAAAAGGGTCTTGAAATGTAACCTAAAACATTTACTTACCAAACTTCTTATTTTATTTCCAATTTTGCAAGGCATTATTGTTGACAAATCATTACAAAAAACCTTGGTTTTATAGCAAATTTAATTCTTGTTCTAATGGTTTTAATTGCAATTCGGTACGTTCATTTGTTTTATTTTTATCAAACAAATAGTGAGGCAAATAGCATGATTTTGAAAAAACACAAAATACGCGACTACAGCCAAACGGTTGAGAATCGGACATGGGTCCATATTATGAACTTTTTTATTCCATTTAGTGAGTAGAACACGCTGGCGAAGTTAATGGTGTCAGTAGAAACTCAGCCTGTATTAGTAGTTTTTAAATAAAACCTACTTTTCAACACTTCAGGAAGTTATGTATATATAATATATACACACATATTCACTTTTAAAGTAATTAAGACAGTGTTTAACTGTTGAGCTATAAACATGTTAGCCAGTTTGTTTAGAAATATATTTGAAAATAAGAGAATCATTTTACTGAAAAAGGCGCATGTTATTTATTTGTTGTCACATAACTATAACAAAACTAAAAAGTACAAATGAAAAAAAGAATACAACATATTGAACAGGTCTTGTCATGTAGTTTTATAATTATTATTAATTCAGTCTCTTCTCTTCTTTGAGAGTGACAATCACGAAACAAAAACCTCGTTGTGCCTGTTCTATATTCTTTACATAGATCTTGTACACTTGTTACACTTATATGGTGTAAATCGGTACATAAAATTTCAAAGTTGAACAACCAAAAAACTAAAATACCGGGTTTTGAAAATCAAGACTACTATAAAACATTTATAACAGAAAACTCAAAAGGTATAAAAAAAAACGTAGCAAGATGGCAACTGAGGGAACAAGGAGCTACCCCTGGCTCAACCCAGATGTCTGTCAAATACTCATCGTCCAAATATCTTAAAATCACGCCTTAAACACTTTTTAATGAACTAAAAAAGTTTACAGCAATTCTGACCTAAATTTAAAAACATTCTTCAGATAGACTGATTTTGTTAAATTCTATTTAACATGGTGACTGCTCAAGGGTCATAAGCATGACTTCTTCCAAAGGAATACCTGCGTACAAAGAAGATCCGGGGATGTTTGTGGAGTAATCAAGAACGAAACTAAACTTTAAAGAAGTCCATAATAACCATGACGTTATTCCCCTTTCCACGAAGCAGCACACCTTAGGCAGCTGCGAGTGCGACAATAAATTGCAACCCAATCAATTCCACAGTCGGATGCACAATTAAATCGCATTTTCCTTACACGCTGCTCTGTACTTGAACGGTGATCATGTTGGTACACTGCTGTTTACAGTTGACACTTAGGGATGAGATTACATAATCATCCTTTGTGGTTAAGTTACCACACAACGAAAGTATGAATTAATTTAACCGATATCAAAACCTTTTCAGAATTTGTAGATCGGTGTTTATTTTTGAAATGTTCAGTATATTATAACGACATTTACTTCAGAATTTGAATGTAATGAGTTCAGGAAAATTAAAGAAATTTCCTTTTCCTTACGTCTTTTCTTAGCAATAATTCTGTTTTTTTACCACACGGATTCGCATTCTTCTATAAATGTAGGATAATGATAAAACACAACAAAAAATTTCCTAGCATAGTTTGTGTCTCTACTACTATAAAAAATATCAGATTTTCAAATATTAATAGATTATATAGTCAGGAACACTGTTCTGTAGGACCGACGGAAGTACTTGGCTCGAAGTCGTTTCGTTACGGTTATATAGACCCGTTACATCACGTAACGTCTTTTTTCCAGAGGTATGCTCCTTGTGTAATCAAATGGAGGTGGCTATACAGATCAGTCACGTCACGTCATGGCTGGAAAATGTTTGAATGCTCTGAGAGAGTACCGTGACGTGACGTGACGGATCTGTATATCCAGGGGTTCTGTCGATCAACGGCTTTATCGTAGCAGAAATAATACATAAATACCTTATCAGTTTGAGGGGTGAATGTGTCTGTTTACCTTCTTGTTGTGTTTGTTCCTAAATTCAGTATTATAGTGATTTTTTTTTTTGTGCGTATCAGCCATGGATAACGATTATTTAATAAGTTAAGTTTAAGAGAACAAAGAACTTTTTGACCCAATCAAAATTTGTATATTAACAATGTAATCATAAACTACTGCTGGGAAGAAATAGAAATAAAAATGAATTCTACAGGTAAGAAAAAATATATTTAGATGGTAGCACTATCAATATAAATTTTTCTTGGACGTGACGTGACGGATGTATATAGCCACCATACCTAAAATGAAAGAAATAGACGTGACGTGGCGGGACGGGACGTGACGGGTATGTCTAACCGTACCTTTACTAACCACGCAAAATATGTCGCAACTTCACTTCCAAATTACGTTGCTTCACTTTAAAAGCCACACGTCACTCACACTACTTTCTAATGGGTTAATTATAACCGTAATAAATTGAATATCAATCATTGCAGGATTAGTTTACATTCGAATAACACTGTAATATTTAAATTACATTTTAAATTTGTATATAAGAATCACTTCAACAATTTTCGTGTATTAATTTTTGTCCATAATTACAGTTGCATTACCCTTGTCCGCCTTAGGTAATTCACTTCTTTCCTTTTTAGTTCCTTAATCACTTTCCATAATTTTTATTTGAAGTTGGTTTAGTTTTATGAGAAATCTCTTCTTTTTTTCTTCCAAATGTCTGTACGAACACTTGTTTTTACATCAAATTTGGCGAATCTCAAAGCAGTTTCGACGTCGACTACGCAGTAAAGAATCTTGACTTTTTTCGGGGTTACAATTTCTTTCTTTAAACGCTGAATTTTCTGCTTGTTTTTATGTTTGATAACTGACATCATCTTTTCAAATCGTCTGTTCAATT
>JAGFPH010012442.1:0-14745 GCA_018207615.1 Philaenus spumarius | reverse complement strand
TTTGAAGAGTAAATATTTGAGAAATAGAAATGTGTATAGGCCTACACTTTCCTTCTAAACAAACACCAAATCCTCCAAAGTATGAATTAATTAGTAAGCACATATGTTTTTCTTTTTAAAGTAACAAATTATAGGTTAGTCATAACATAGTATTTTTCTAGGTTTAAGAAATAATGTTATCACCATATAATAGGCCTATATATAGGTTATAGGTCTACACCAACTTTGTGTGTTCAACTAAGTTTTTCAAAATTGTTAAAATATAATTGGAAAACTATCTCTTTTCAGAATTTTACATTATGATACAAAAATAGCAATAAGTCTATTATGTATAATATAATTTATGCAAGCTACAGTACTAGATTACAGATTGTAATCTATAGCCTAACTATTTAGCTGTTCATAAAATGAATCTTACAATCCAACGACCATAGTAGGCTTCTTAATATATGTAACAACATGTGATGCGCATGTATTAAAACAAAAGTTCTCAAATGTAAATATTTTCTTACAGGTATAGCTTGGCACAGTTTGGAACTGTATAAAATATACAGCAGTATTTTCCATTTCACTTTAATATTAATTATACCTCTAATTTCTACTCAACTTTATATTATCAATGGATATACAAAAGAGACAGCATTATTGCATTTTATTTTACCACTTTTATACTTAATCACTTTACAGTTTGTTAAATCAAAACGCTCTGGATTGCCACTTCAGATATTTCAAGCAGCCGCTTTAGTATCGATGTTGTATTTGAGTGTAATTACTAACCGATACTACGGTATTTCTACTCTGGTAAGTTATGCTATATCGTTTTATATTATCGGAACAACTGGTATGGTACAAAATATACCATCAAAGGATTTATTCAACATTTCTATGGTTTTTTCAAACTATTTTACAATTAGAGCTTTAAGAGGGCAATGAAGTCAGGTTATATTATGTAGATTAATCTAATAATATGGAACAAATGAAAACGTAGCCTATTTTCAAATAACTGTTGAACGTATCAGCGTTTGTTTTATGAAACAAATAACTTTAAAGTCTATTTTTTTAAACGTCTTTTGCGACGAACCGCACTTTCACGCGCCAAGTACTCACGCTCTCACCCTCCGTATCTTTACGTTCCCGCTCCAGCTAGCTCAGCGTCAGAAGTGCGATCGGGCGACGGTTCTTTGCAAGAAATATTATTTTCCAATAATACCTCTTATTTTACCACTAACCTGACTTAAATTTATACATAACTTTTTAGGAGCCTCGACTCTCTTCGAGATCGTGCTTATCTTATTTGGAGAATGGCTTATCCTTATTTATAACAATATACTTTCTTTGTATAACTATTATCACACATAAATTACTATTGTCTACTTTTGTCAGGGTTTCAATGTGGTTGAAATGAGAAATCAAATTTTGATTAACAAATTAAATTATTGCTTCTCTTAATGTAGTAATTAATTTTATCTACACACATATTTTATTCCAAAATGTCAAGTTGCAGGTCAATTTATATTTAAAGTTATTCTTAAGTTTATTCCTTGTAATTGCTGGCAGTTTACTAAAATGAGCTGTTGTGCGAGATAGACTTTTAATAAATGAGATTTACTTTTATTTAGTTAATTTTTCCCCTGATTATTTAATAAAATGTTATTCTGTCAATTTTGTATATAATATATGTTAAAGAAGGATGTTGCGACAATACCTTAGGTGAGTTTGTTAAAAGTGCGTTCCTACTAGGTGTTCCTGTAGGTCTAGAAGAAATCGCAAGTCCCGCAAGGTCCTGGTTGCTGGCGCCTGTTATTATTCCCTGGCATTGCTCGTCTGGTCTCCTCCAAGGGTGTTGGTAGATGTAACCCTTTCTTTAAAGCTGCTTCTATCGATGATAAGCAAATTTCGGTCGTTCGGGTCTTTAACTAACTCACTTACTGAGTATTCCTCTCCACTTAACTTCACTGTCTTTAAACCACAATACCTTTGAAAAACTATTAGCAAAGTATACAAGGCTTATTATTGTCACTGTACATACAAGTTCACCTTCACAAACTATTTGCAAGTTATTGTAACGAAATTGTTTGCAAAATATACGAAGTAGATTTCATTTATGTTATTCGCAAAATTATACTTTTTTATTACTAGAAACGTAATGATGGTCTCTGAGTTATCTTTTTAACTATATATTCAAATCACTTTCAACGACTTTTAGCGAAATATTATTTCAATAAATACTTTTTTGGTGACGAGAAGCGTAGTGACATTCTCGGAGTTACCTTTTCAACTAACGAAGTTACTGCCTTCTTTTTAGCTTTTCCCTCTACAGGGTTAAAATTGTGGCCAACTGTGTATACATTTTTCCCTCACTTTTCGTATCTTAAATTGCCTATATTTCTGATGGTTCTTGTAACAGAATTTTTTCATTATTTTTCCCTTCCTCGGGTTGAGTTACTCTACTATTTAACATTTTCCAATTTGGTTGTGTTTAATTATTTTGACTAATTAACGTACTTGGAATTAAGTGTCGCCATGTTTGTGGGCGGGACTTAGTTATCTAGACATGAACTATTGCTTGTTGCTGGACCTATCGTGCAAACTATTCCTGTCCACTTTTGTCGAGATAAACTTGACAATTCTTCCCCGAATTCCCACATCTTCTGTTCCCATGCCTCGATTCTGGGATGGTTCCGCAAACTTACTCCTGAAGTCTTCTGGACCTCGTACAAACTCGACTCGTGATTGTACGATGCTGCAATCGGTCGCAAAATCTTCCTTTTTCGCACCGCGATTTTCCGGGATTTTCTCACTTTCGAAAACGTCATTTTGTAGCCTAACTCTCGCTGAATATAGTCAGTTTTTACTTTTGTTCTATGTTTAAATTTGGCAACGCTACTACGATGATTTTGGCTTTATTGAAATTTTCTATTTATGTAAACTAATCCTTTTTCCCCGTATAAAATTCGTTTTGTCTATCTCACTATAGCTTTTACAATCATTGTATTTATTATCTAGCCACTACCTCCTATAAAAGTGAAAAATACAGTTTATTCTTTTTTTATTAGAACTTCTTTTGGCTATAACTTTTTACTATGAAAAACTATCAAATCTTGGTATTTACATTTTCTCTTAGCTACTTTATTATGAATACAATTTCATCAAAATACCCAGTTTTAATTAATGTTTTAATTTCCCATTGTTCCCTGTATAACATGATTAATTCGGCCTATTCTCGCTGTAGTCCAGTCAATAAATGACCCAAAATGAGGTGTAGAGTGCGTGAGCAGGTAACTAAGCGATTCCTTCAGAAACTTGTTCAGGGGGCTTAGGTTGTTAACATACCAAAAGTCCTGACTCCTAGGTGATGAGCGGGGGGGAGGAGGGGGGGGTAAAGGTACGAATTTTGGGTTTTTCGCTTATATCTTGAAATCTTAAAATTATCTAAAACTTTTATATCATATGTTTTTTTTCTAATTCCTAACCGTTTTCGAGCTATACCCTCGGAAAAAGTTGAAATTTACAAAAAAAATCAATTTACGTCAAAATATTCATAAACATTGCATCATATTGTCTAAACCTATTCATAAACGAAAAGTATGAATAGGAAAGAAGTTGTAGATTTTTAAATTCCCTTTTAGAATATATATACATATGCTGATTAATGTCCAACCCGCCTAAAGTTACAGCTATTTTAAAACTTGTATAGCATAACCGAATCGCCAATTATCCGTATCGGTCCTAAGCGTTATATAAAAAATTAAAACTAAGTAATTTTTCAATAAAAACAAGTTCAATAATAATTCTTTTTTTTTTTCATTGCAGTGTCCTGTGTGCCTGAAACTGCAATGAGTACTACTAAGTGTCCTGTGTGCCTTAAGGACGTTTTAAGAGGAAGTGAAGATGTCTCTGAAGTCAAAGAAAAGGGTATACTGGGCCTTGTTAAAGCAAGTAAGGAACGGAAAGACAACAAGCATGAAAGTTTCCGTGATTTGTCAAAAGATGCATCGGTTGTGACTATTTGTAATAGTTATATCACCTACGTCGACCACCATTATCCTGGGACTACTCGCACTGTGGTGTTTGATGGGTACGCAAACACAGCCAATAGCACTAAATCACAAGAATAAATGCGTCGTTACAGACTAAAAAGGTCAGCCGACATCAATTTGACATGGGACACACAAATACCTGTTAAACAGGAAGACTTTTTATCAAATTCTACCAACAAAACTAACTTCATCTCCTTACTGGAGATAAAGCTGCAGGAGAAAGGGATACATACTCTTCAGGCTACCGATGACGCTGACATCCTAATCGTGAAGACTGCTGTTGAACAATCCACTCACAACTCTGTGGCTGTCGTTGGTGAGGATGTAGACCTTGCTGTCCTGTTGATTGCTTCCACTCCTGCGACCCGAGATATCTTTATGCTGAAACCCGGACGAGGGAAAACCAAAACAATAGTACTGTCCACCCAAGAGATGCAGCACCGTAGATTTGAACACATCCTGTTCCTTCATTCATTTACCGGATGCGACACAACTTCTGCTACTTTCAGGAGAAGCAAGGTAGGCTTCTTTAAATTGTACTTGGAGTCAGAAATCATCCAGCAAGCAGCAATGACATTTTCTAACCCCTCCTCTACTTACGACCAGGTTGAAAAGGCTGGGGAGATGTGCTTTCTGAAGTGGTATAAGGCGCCAAAAAAACAAACTTCCCTTAACCAGTACCGCTTCCAATCGTTTACGAGGTCAGTGGCAAATATGAAGCCTGAAATCAGCTCCCTACCTCCAACAGAGAATGCAGCTAAACAGCAATCTCGGCGAACCTACCACCAAGTGCAGCAGTGGCTCGGTAATGAGCTGCCCCCTCAAGATTGGGGGTGGAAACGTGTAGGAGACACCCTGGTGGCAATTACAATGGAAAATCTACCAGCACCAGAGGTTCTTCTGAAAACTATATTTTGCCGCTGCACCAAGGATTGTGTAATTGGAAAATGTGGCTGCCGAAAAGCGATGCTCACCTGTTCTGCAGCGTGCCTCCACTGTCAAGGGAAGTGCCTGAACAGTGTGCCTGTTGACGATGAAGACGATGTAGAGCCCATTCAGCAAGAGCCACCCGCTACTGAGGAAGAAGATGCCATGGAAGAACAATCATTGCCTGGGCACTCAAGTTCAAAGAGGATGAAAATTTGATTACTTTTAAAGTTGAGAGTAAAACATTAGGAATATATTGAGAACAATGGGGTTTACAATTATTATTGTATTGGTGTAACGAAACTATCTGTAGAATAAAGTGTGAAATTTGTCATCATCATTATTTTTTCTACTTTATTTAATAACTTGCTTATAAGTGGCCATTTATGTTATTAGATGAACGAACAAAGGTTGTGGGTTAAGAATATGATATACAAACTAATTTTCTGAAAATTGCAAAATGCTATACAAGTTTTAAACTGTAACTGTAGGCGGGTTGGACATTAATCAGCATATGTATATATATTCTAAAAGGGAATTTAAAAATCTACAACTTCTTTCCTATTCATACTTTTCGTTTATGAATAGGTTTAGACAATATGATGCAATGTTTATGAATATTTTGACGTAAATTGATTTTTTTTGTAAATTTCAACTTTTTCCGAGGGTATAGCTCGAAAACGGTTAGGAATTAGAAAAAAACATATGATATAAAAGTTTTAGATAATTTTAAGAACTCCATTTTATTATCTAAAAATATTTCTCTCCGATGCACCGTTTTCGAGATATAAGTGAAAAACCCAAAATTCGTACCTTTACCCCCCTCTCCTACCCCCCGCTCATCACCTAGGAGTCAGGACTTTTGGTATGTTAACAACCTAAGCCCCCTAAACAAGTTTCTGAAGGAATCGTTTAGTTACCTGCTCACGCACTCTACACCTCATTCCTTGACTGGAATACTGGACTTGGTCAGGCCTGTCTTATGGACTTAGATTATTAAGCTGATTTTTACATTTCATTGAAAATTTAATTTATGCATTGAGCGGATACCTCAATCCGTCTCAAGTTCCCCTGTTAAAAATTGAATAAAATTATGCAATAATTTCTATTCAATAATTCTGGTATTCAAAGTATTACTTCATCACATATTCTGAAAACCTGTTTCATATTCATTAATGAAATAACATTAAATTTTTAAATGCCCTGTATCAACTTACTTAAATGATACCTTATATCTAAACAATTCATATAATACAGGGTGGTTATAAATTATTGTACACATTTTAAGATTGAATAAATAAATAACCAACCGACTTAAAAACATGGAAATTGTTTTATTAAATAGCAAATTTAAAACAGTTTTATTACCAATGAAGGACAAAAAGATTACTGTTACTCATACTTTTACAAGGAAACTAAACTAATTCCACGTGCTCTCCGAGGTTTGCATGCAAAGTTTGTAGTCTAAATTCAACCTCACACCATGTGTTTCTGAGCATTGCTGGAGTTATGCTTCCAATAACCTCTCGAACTCTATTCTTGAGTTCCTCAATATCTTGAACTTTTTTGGCAAAGACTCTGTCCTTGACATAGCCCCACAAAAAAAAGTCTAAGGGTGTAATGTCTGGGGAACGTGGAGGCCAAGGAATTGGACCATCCCGTCCAATCCAACGACCAGGAAACGTGTTATTTAGGTAGTCACGTACTATCTTACCCCAGTGTGGAGGGGCACCATCTTGCTGCCAGTAAACATTTGGTTGTCTATGCTCAATTTGCGGTATTGCAAAAAGTTCAAGCATGTCGAGGTATACCTCTTTAGTGACTGTCGGTTCTGCGAAGAAAAAGGGTCCTATCACTTCATCTATAGCCAATGCACACCAAACGTTTATTTTAGGGCTGTCTCTTTCTTGTTCTCGAACATTATGAGGATTTTCAGTACCCCAAATCCTACAATTGTGTCTATTCACCTTACCAGAAACATGAAAGGTTGCTTCATCAGAAAAAATTACTTTTTTCAAGAAATTGCTTTCTCCAATGTTTATTGTTTGTTCTTCGAGGTCAAGTAATCTAACAGCAAAATCGTAGCGTCGAGGTTTATCGTTAGGTTTTAGTTCATGTAATAACTGAATTTTGTATGGATGGAGCTTAAGGTGTTTGTGCAAAATTTTTAAGACTGTTGATCGAGGTAATCCTAATTCCAAACTTGCACGCCGAGTAGACTTACCAGGGCTCCTCGTAAACAATTCTCTTACTTGATCAACAATAGCTTCAGAAACTGGAGGTCTACCAGCACCTTTTCTATGTTGGACACTTCCCGTCTGTTCAAACTGCCTATACCAGCGTTTTATAGAATTGTTACTCGGAGGATTGCGGCCATACTCTAAACGAAACCTTCTTTGAACAGTTATTACAGATCTGCTTTCATTAAACCAAAGAACACACCTTGCTTTTTCTTGCACACTAGCCATTTTGATACCTACTGAGGTTAGTTTAGTGTTTGTTTAGTCAACTGTAATTAACAGCTGGTGTGGAAAGATCCATTGTTGACCAGCTGACTATGTCACAACACAAGTCATTAAGAAGAATCATACCTTACACCCACAGTTTAAGTGACATTTTTACTTTCTTTTTATAACTACTTTTTATAATTATTGTAATGTGTACAATTATTAATTTTCAGTCAGTATATAAAACTGTTTTAAATTTGCAATTTAATAAAACAATTCCCATGTTTTTAAGTCGATTGGTTATTTATTTATTCAATCTTAAAATGTGTACAATAATTTACAACCACCCTGTATATACAAGCCCTTTAAATTCACATACATATTTATATATTCACCAGTTCATATTTTTCATTTAGTCCATTGTCTTTCACCTGAAAACATATTTACACTACATAGGATAAATGCTTATTGTCACCTGTTCTCGTATCTCCATATATCTGCTATGGAATACCCTTAAATTTACCCATATGTTCATAGAGTCCACTATGCACTGTTTATTTCACCACTGCAACACTGTCTTGTCTTTCGGCTCCGTCTAACACCAGCTGTTAAACAACATACATATACAACATTGACATATCATGAAACACCCTTCCCAACAGGTTAACAACTCTACTAGTTTTATTTTTATTTTTTTTAAACTCTCTGCTTCGAGTGTACTATTCCCTTATGTGAAGTGAATGTTTTGCTTGACAATGTCTCAGCTGTTATAAGTTGATTAATCTCTGTTTATTATAAACTGGCTACTGACCTTGCCTTTGGTTTATTTGTTTAGGCCTTCATTGAGACTGTTTCTCCATTCATACTGCTTTCAATTTCCGTTGCATTATGAAATCCTATTTCCTTGTAAACTGCTTGGTATGCTTACTTAGGCCTACTCCCGACCTTTCTACCGTTTATCTCTCATTCATTCTTTTAATTCTGAATATCACATCTGTCTACTTAGGCCTTACTGATAAATCATTTATTGTATTATAACTTTCCATTACAAATTCCTTTTTTAAACGTTTTGCAATAGTTCTGTTGCAAAATTAATACATAAAACAATTGTAAACTTAAACAAATAATTTTTTCTCTTCAATTTAAACAAATATTTCTTCTTAAGGATAGTAGCTTTTCAAATCCTTGATGTCATATGTCCCCATGACCCGGTTATTGTCTCTGTCAATTACCTGATATGTCTTATTTCCGAATACCCTATTTATTTCATACGGTCCTTTGTATAATAGCATTAACTTCTCCGTTTCTTGCCTATCTAACCTTGATCGGTTTTCTGTTAAGACTAGCACCCGGTCTCCCTCTTGAAATCGTGTCTCTTGTATGTTGCGGTTTTTCCGATTCGCTCGCCTATTTCCCATTTCCGTTATTCATTGCAAGCACTTTATTCTGATTTCTTCATAGGCTTTATGGTTACGAAATTGACGGCTCTCTGGGAAAAAGTTTTCCCCTACATACATCGGTTCGGTATTCATTTGAACTTGTTCCGGCGCATATCTCGTTATTTCGTGAGGCGTCTTATTGAATAAATCCTCCATAAACCCTAAATATTTCCTCCAAGTAGCTTGAGCGTGGTAACAATACGTTCTGAGGATCCTTCCTATCTCCTTATTTACTCGTTCAGCCAAGTTAACTTGAGGGTGTTTTTTAGGTATTTGCATATGCGCTATTCCTTCTTGATTCAAGAATTCGCTCCAGGTTCGAGACGTGAATGCCGCACCGCAATCTGTCACTATTTTACGAGGCCTTCCGTATACTTGGCAATATTCTTGTATTCTATTTATCGTATTTCTGGCAGTAGGACTCTGTACCGCGTATAATTTAACAAATTTTGAAAAGTTGTCAATTACAACTAAAATGTGTTGAACCTGTCCTACCCCTTTTGGCAGCGGCCCAAGGTAATCAATTGACACTATACAATTTATTGGCAATATAGGTTTAGATCGGCCCTTTAAAATCCTATTTGTTCTCTTTGACATTTGACATATTTTGTATCTCCTTATAACTTGAATGACCGCCTGCCCCATATTTTTTATATAAAAGTCCCTCTTTAGTATACTACAGATTTTATTTCTACCCAAGTGTCCGTAAATGTTATGAATCTCTAATATGAATTGATTTTTCACCCTTTCTGGCACCATTATTTTCCACTTTTCCCTTATACTTATATACAATGTATTGTTTACTAGCTGGAAATTATTATATTGATCTATTTTATTTATTATCTCCGCTAAGCTAACGTCGTTCCGTTGTTCCCTATGAAATTCTTCCATTAATTCTTGGAATCGCCTATTCATTTCTAGCTTCTGCCGTTTGTCTGTTCGTCATTCATACGACTAATTATATCACAGGGTATATTTTCTTTGCCTGGACAGTGAATTACTTTCACATTATACTCCTGAATCGCTAACACCCACCTTGTTAATCGAGCACTAGCGAAATTTCACGTTTTCAGGAACTTCAACGCTTTATTGTCGGTTATTACCGTCAACGGCGCTCCCAATATCAATGGCCTAAATTTTTTGAGTCCAAGTACTATGGCGAGTAACTCTTTTTCACAGATGGTATAACAGCACTCTGCCTTCTTCAAGGTTCTACTGACGAATCCTATCACCTGCAGTTTCCCCTCACTGTCCTTTTGGTACAGCTGACTTGCTATCGCGAAATTGCTGGCGTCCGTCTGCAAGTACGTCTCACGTCCTTCAATAGGATGCCTATCGTAACTTCCTTTATGAACAAGCCTTTAGTTCTTTCAAATGTTTCCTTCATCTCATCATCCTAATTCCAAGGTTTACCCTTTCTCAATAACTTAAACATAGGTTTGGTATATTCGGCATATTTCGACGTAAACCGTGAGTAATAATTTATAAAACCTAAAAAGGATTGCAATTGTTTTTTGTTTCTTGGTTCTGGAAACTCTCGGATCGCTTGTATTTTTTCCGGGTCCGTCGAGATACCCTTACTCAAGAATATATATCCTAAAAAGTTAACTTTTTCTTGGCAAAAGAAGGTTTTATCTGGGTTAATGGTTAGGTTACCCTCCTGAAATTTCTCCACTATATTTGTTAAATATTGCATATGTTCCTCGAATGTATCCGATATGCATAGCAGGTCATCAACATATCCTAGCACATATTCGTCTATTTCCTACCGAGTGTTAGATCTATTGTACGAATTAGAGCTGCTAAAGAGTTCTGCAACCCGTATGGCACGACTTTGAAATTATACACTTTGTTATTCACTAAAAAGCCTGTATATTTTTTAGAGTTCTCAGTTAAAGGCACTTGCCAAAAGCTTGCCGTCAAGTCGAATTTAGTGATGTATTTCTTGTCCCGCCCTTTCCGTAACACCTCTTCAATTGGTGGCGCTGACTCATAATCTGCCTCAACGATTTCATTTAATTTTCTAGCATCCAAGCACAGTCTAACTTTTTTATTTGGTTTTGTTACCACTACTATTGGATTGATATATGGCGTCCGTGACCTTTCTATCACATCGTGTTTTAGCATTTTCTCTAGTTCCTCTTGTACCTCTTTCCTATAATTTATGGGTGTCGGATAATTCCTGCTAACAAATGTGGCCGTTTCATTTACTCGTAACTCGTGGACGTATTTATTTATTCGACCTACCCGGTATTTCATTAAATACTTTACAATATTTTCTTACGAATTCCCTTATTTGTCTTCGTTCATCTTCCTGCAGTATAGAATTGTTCAAAAAGCCCCTTTCTGTGGTACCTGTAATGTCTGTTTTCCCTAATTTAATTTTCTTCTTCCATTTAACATCATGCCTCCTTGCATTCTTTTTCCTGACCCCATGTCTAGTGTTTACTTTAAACTTAACTCCCTTATTCCTTATCCAGCGATATTGTGTATTGTTCACGCTTTTCCCCTGTGTAACAATTTGATTGTTATGACTGTCTATTATATTATCGAACCCTTGTTTTCCAAAATATTATTTTTACTAATTTGTGCCCCAGGCATATCCGACAACTTATTTATTTCACCTTGTTTCGATGCTTTATTTATTTTAATTATTTTCGACAATTGGTTGCTTTCAACGATAGCCTCTGGCTCATTCGATGTAGTATTTGATTCATTTGGCCCCTTTCTACCTTCTCCAAATTTGTTTTTTCGCTTATTTGCTTTTAGTATATCATTTCCCTGCCTACTTAGACTCGTTCTGTTTATTGAAGATACGCAATGCTTTGTTTATTGAAGATACTCCCAATATGCGGAATGGCGAGCGAAGCACGCAATGCATTGTGTATTGAAGATACTCCCAATATGCGGAGTGGCGAGCGAAGCACGCAATGCATTGTGTATTGAAGACACTCCCAATATGCGGAATGGTGTGCGAAGCATGCAATGCACTATGTACTGAAAATACTCCCAATATGTGGAATGGCGAGCGAAGCACGCAATGCATTGTATATGGAAGACACTCCCAATATGTGGAATGGCGAGCGAAGCACGCAATGCATTGTGTATTGAATATACTCCCAATATGCGAAATGGCGAGCGAAGCACGCAATGCATTGTGTATTGAAGATACTCCCAATATGCGGAATGGCGTGCGAAGCATGCAATGCACTATGTACTGAAAATACTCCCAATATGCGGAATGGTGAGCGAAGCACGCAATGCATTGTTTAGTGAAGTTACTCCCAATATGCGGAATGGCGTGCGAAGCACGCAATGCTTTGTTTATTGAAGATACTCCCAATATGCGGAATGGCGAGCGAAGCACGCAATGCATTGTGTATTGAAGATACTCCCAATATGCGGAATGGCGAGCGAAGCACGCAATGCATTGTGTATTGAAGATACTCCCAATATGCGGAATGGCGTGCGAAGCATGCAATGCACTATGTACTGAAAATACTCCCAATATGCGGAATGGTGAGCGAAGCACGCAATGCATTGTGTATTGAAGTTACTCCCAATACGCGGAATGCCATGCGAAGCACGCAATGCTTTGTTTATTGAAGATACTCCCAATATGCGGAATGGCGTGCGAAGCATTTTGCAGCTAATCAGCACCGTATGAATAGACCTATTTCCCAAATTGTTGAATGAAACCCTAAACTTAATTTTGGAAATTTGCTCAACTCACGTCAGCGGTTCAGTTGCGTAGTCGAATTATTTTTGGCTGAGATGATGGGTCTTGATGCGCTAAACTTAACTTCACTCGTCGCTGTAACACTTTTGATTTATTTTTCGATTTTTACTGTATTTTCTTTTCAATCGTGGTTAAGCCGCAACGTGATTAATCCAGTCGTGGATAACCGGGAGCCTACGTACTAATTTTTTACTTTATTAGTCGGGGAGTAAATTTCGATTTATCATTTTTTATCTTTACCGAATTAATTTATATTTAACATTTCATCTTGTATAGCACCCGAAAGGTTTTAACCTTAGCGTAGGTACTGAAAGTGAACAGCTTCGAGCTTTTCAATAGGTAGTATTTTATTAATTAATTATTAAAATAAACACCTAATATTCAATGGGACTAAATTAAGTACACATTACACTCATTTCTTTACCTTAATCTTAACATGTCACAATATAGACTGTATTATACAAAGTACCAACCTGAGATCTACTTAAAATTTCAGAAAAGAAACGTCTATTTAAAAAATAAAAGCTATTTGTTACCACAGGAATTTATAGGTAGGTAGAGTAGCCTACTGATTTAAATATACCATTTTGGTCTGCAATCATAAATTTTAAAGTTTAAGTAGTTTAAGGGTTTTTATATCACGCACAGTTGTTTTTATTTGAACTTAAAACATTCAATTCTAAAACTTAACTTTACCTTTGCCAAAAATAAAACCTAGGTTTTGTGGTTTATGTTCAATTATTTTTTATTGTTTTGCTATTTTTAGCAATAGCTCTCTACTATTGTTGTAGTTACAATATTTTTGGGAATCATTGCATGTTGGGATTTAAAACTGTATATAAAAAGGTAGACCCTTCGCTCACGGGGCGAGAGAGAATCGAAGCGAGAGAGACTCGAACTGGAAGCGGTATGTTCGTCATGCATCTTAAGCGATATGTCCTCCGCTCTCGGGGCAATTTTTCTTGCTGTTAATTAGCAGTCATGAACCAAGAAGGTACAAAACTTTATTCTTCAAAAGTTTTTAAAATGAGCAGTTTATGATGTCAAGGAAGATATTATGTTTTATTGGTATCGAGCGCTGGATGAAAAGAAGGACTCATACAATACGGGTGCATTGAATGGAACTATAATTTCGGCTGTTTGTTGCGGTAAAATAGTTGCAAAAGAGCAATGCAAAATGTTTGGCATTCTATAGAATAGCATAGTCAACTTTCTACTGTTGTACATTTTCTTTTAATATCAAATTGGCACAAAGAAAAAGGAGAAGAAGACACCAGATAATCCCCAAGTAAATTAATGGTTTTAATAATACCTGATATTCTATATAAACATTAGCTTCAATAATTGAAATTTTATCGGAGTTTTTTTAATGATTATGTATAATAAAACTATGCAACTATAATTATATTAAAGAAAAAAATGTAATGAAATTAGATTCTTAGTTAACAAATTTACTTTCTTGGCAATTTCATTCCAGGCTTTATCTGTATATTCCTTCCTAAAATATTCCTGGAGGGTATGATTATATTCAAAGGGTGTTTTTCAACTTTTCCCGCAAATTTTATATCAAACACCTCCATGGTCAACAAGGCAAAACTCATAGTTTCAAGCGTCACGCTCGATTTTTTTTGTTCTTAACAGTTAGCACAGTTTGAGTCTCTCTCACTTCGACAGCAAAATGCCTTGTTGGGGAATCCTTATTCACTTACATAGGAAGTTGAGTGGAGGGGGAATCCCTTCGTGTTCGAGTCTCTCTCGCTTTGATTTCTTTTCGCCCCACGAGCGGAAAGCCGTACTATTGCAAAAGATTTTTCGGTTATGTTCTTAGTGTTTCAATTTATCAAAACATTTTTCAATGGTTCGTATAAAGTCTATAGGCCTATATTCGTTTTAAATTTTACAAAAATGTAAGTGCATAGGCTAGGCTTTATGTAGATAACTTAAGATACAATTACTGTGCCAAATTATTCCTATGGATACAATTATTGATCAAACAGTTAGGCTATTAATTACAAATTCTGTAAATCTGTATAAAAAATAGGAATGCAATATGGTCGGATGTAATGTTATAATTTAATACTAATAATAGTGAATTACTGTATGTTTATTTTTTAGTTATTAATATGCAAATTATAAAATTTGTACCAACAGGG
>JAGFPH010012440.1:0-30202 GCA_018207615.1 Philaenus spumarius | reverse complement strand
TTTCGTTAAAATGTACGGTTTTGGAGTAATTTAGGTTTGTAATTTTCAAACAGCCACCATTTTGAAACTCATGATTGGATTTAATCGTTTATTTTCTTGAGGTATATCATTGTTAGGTTAAACTTCATACCAAGTTTGAACGCAAACAGTCAAACCGTTCTCTACATATGAATTATTTTGTACACAAAACAAAATGGCGGATATCTGGAAAACGAAGCGTTTTCGGACCTATGTTTATAGGAACATTTTTCTTACTTTTTGTATGAGGAATCATATCCCAAAGTCCTGAAGGATTTTTAGTAAACACCCTGTGTTTATGTGTTTGTGTTCCCCCCCCCCCCCCCCTAATTTTGTATTCAATAAAACAGTTCTTTTTTAAGTGCCTACTCACTAAAATTAGAAATACAGCTAAAAACAAATAATTGGCCCTACGGCAGAAATCACAGAAAAGGGAAATCTCATTCATATAGGCCTATGTAGAGTTGGCTCATTCTAAATTGGCTGAATTTTAATATATCGAATTCAAACTTGACATAGAAGTTAAAATATATATTTTAAAAATTTATGCTGAGTCTTAGCTTGTTATCTTGAAAATGACCTGATCTAGAGCCATTTGACTTATCAATGGGTTTCTCGATTTTAGGAGTACCAGACCCACCAACTCATTTTAAACACCTCCAGTTTAGAAAATTTTCAAAATATAAACCTAAAAGTTTTTTACAAGTTAAAAATTTAAATTCAAACAAGATAAATGAGTATAATTTTTTTTTATTATTTACTTTCAACAGCACAAGTAACTTAAAAAAGTATAATGTTGGACCTTTTTAAATTTTGCATCAACACGCTTGAGTTGATCGTCTGCAGATTAGTCAATCTTTTAAATATAGTTTTTAAAATAGGTATAGCAAAAACCAATTGTGTTTGTAACTTATGTACCAATTTTTAAATCGATATGTTCAAAAATGTCGAAAATGGATTCCAACGAATCCAAAGGTGTTGTAGTTAAAACGAGATAGGTAAAACAGTAGACTATATTCAAGAGCCTTGTTTTTAAAAAGAACTGAAAAAATAGTTCATACTTACTGAGAATAATACTACCGTAGTGTATTCAACTTGAAAAACAAATTTGATGTTGATATTCTAAAAAATGACGAAACTGGAATAGCGAAAGGGCTACAGCGTTCGGTAAGCAAAAAATCGTGAGGTTCGTTGATAAATCTGATGGCTTTAGCTCATCAAATTTTTAAGATACCAACTTGAGTCTTGGTATATAAGTTAAAAATAAGCTTTTCACTTGCTAATTCGATATATTACAAAATGGCCAACTTAGATTTGCTATACGTATGGACGGAAATGATCGTATAAAGACACATTCATTAATAATTATGCGTTCATAAATTTGATGGCCTATTTAGTTTAAAATTATCGTAGATGTATAATTTTTGTATATTATATTTATACATATATTGTTTATGTATATTTTAAATTTCATACAAAGTGGATGATTATCTTTAGAGAAAATTGATTTTTAAGACAATTTAATCGAGACTGATTATATGCTAATACGCTGGTCTTCGAAATTGTATTATTTTGAATATAAAAAATTTGAATTCTTAGAGAAAACGGCAGCCATTTTGAATCCGCCATGTTGAATTTTCATATTTTATATGAATCAGTTCCTCCTAAAAACCACCAAATAACCAGTTTTCTTTTTCTTTGAGACGCATTTTTTTTATTGGAATATATATATTTGGGCAATTTGTTAGATGATTATTATGTGTTATAAAAAAAACATGACATCGTAAAGCTGACACTTTCCTCTTGAAAACGCCCTATTACAACTATTTATTTAATACATTATAACTGTGCAATAGTTTATAATGTACTGGGCCGCGCTTAAAGAAATAGGTCTTCAGCCGTGCGGCCGAGTAGTGCTGCTGCGAAATAATACTTGCTTAATCGATTTTTTTCCAGACAAACCATTTCTCGGACGAAAAAATACAAAAGATCTTTTTTTTAAAAAAATACTTCCGCTACACGGTGGTATTTTTATTTTTATTTATTTTCATCCTAGCTCGAAATATTAAGAAATTTCGAGAAAAAAATGTTTTTCGATTTTTTTTTTTTTGACTTTGGGAAATCGAAAGACTGGTAAACTTTTTTTTATATTAATCTACATACTTTAAGGTACTTATAAAAAAAATCTGCCGTATTGCAAATTACTGGTAGTTGTGACCTACACCGACTGGGCTATGTAGGCTACATTTTATTTTTAAGCCGTCTTAAATATAAATAGTAAATTAGGATTAAATTTGAGATTTATTTGAATTACTTTTGATAAACAAAACAACTTTAAACTACAATTTTATTGATATTTTACTTTGCGATTTATATGAAGTGAAGATTAAATTTGAACATGAATGTATTTACTGACTTTGTCTACAGTTTGTAAGTTATATATTTATTTTGTAGTTGTCTTCCATATAAATTGTCAACTGGGTTAAATTTGATATGTAATTACAGTACTGCGTTTAATATAGACTATACTTTTATTACTTTATTATTGACACTTTACTTTGAGATTATTTTATCATGGAGTGTCCTATAATATGAACTTTTTTTAAAATATATGTAACTATAGGTTACTGACTTTATAATCGTGATTATTTTGTGATGGAGTGTCATATAATATGAAGGCCTACT
Source organism: Philaenus spumarius (assembly GCA_018207615.1). Taxonomy (NCBI): domain Eukaryota; kingdom Metazoa; phylum Arthropoda; class Insecta; order Hemiptera; family Aphrophoridae; genus Philaenus; species Philaenus spumarius. The sequence continues at coordinate 27,499 of JAGFPH010012440.1, read as the reverse complement.
TTTTTTTATGCACAGAGAATAATGGATCCATTTACCATTAATCTCTGTGCTTTGGCAATATTATTATGTTTCTTCTTTTGTATTATCATTTAAACATTTCATCACTTTCAATTGTTAAAGTTTTATTTTATAAATAATCTTTATTAATGGGTTATCTAACCATGTTGGTTAAAGGGTTTTTCAGAATGACAACATAACATTATTTACCTACTTAATTGTTATTATACATTTTTTTACAAACTAGATTTTGTTTATATTGCCTAAACCTAGGGTTATACATGACATTTTAATCAGCTGTTCAATAATTTATATTAATATCTAACCCATTTGTATAACCCATTTCATAAGATTTTAATAATATTCAAAAATTTCTAAGCTACCTTAGATCACAAAATGTTTGTAATAAAAAAACTGTCAAGTATTTACTTCAGTAAGTCAGTGAATAAAAATCAGGAATTAAATTATTCGATAAACATTTGTACAAAACATACTCTAATAAGTTTAAAATGTTTAAAACTTGTATCGGTTCAGTTAAAGTTGGTTCAAGAATCTTTTATTAGCTTATAACATATTCAAAAAGTATGTCTCATTTAAAAACATAAGTTTGAATTAAATTATAATACAAATAAAACAATTTATCTTAGTAAATAGACTATTCTGTACTTAATTTCTACAGAAATTATTTCCCGTAATGAAAATAGGCTTTTTTGTTACATTTACACTTATAACAGAAGAGTAAACGTTGAATTCCCAACTAACCCAACTTGCAGTCTAAACGAGGCGGGGAAGTGGGACATTTCCCCCGCTACCATCACATCCTTCCCCGCTCGTCTCTCTCTCTCTTGCAACGTGCATTAGGACATCATAGCGCGGCCACCGGACTAGATCGGAACTACAACTAGAGCGTACGATCCCGCCGTTTAAATGTTTCCTCTGTATATTCCTTCTCTGTGGTAGTACAGACCTAAACTTTGTTCTGGATGAATCTGACCCAAGCGTAAGGTGCGTGTAAATATTTTAGCAGTTTATAGTGATATATACTTTTTCTTGTTATCTAATTTTAGGATTTGAAATCATTATCTCTATTGAATAATTAGCAATAATGTATATTTATTAATTGTGTAATTAATAATAATGTAATATGGTGGTTGTTATTTGTAAAATGTATCCAGATTTATGTCTTGTTAACTAGTTTTACTGGAGTTGTGTATTTTTTAAATGTTACTTTTAGTAGCTTCATACTATACCATTTTATGATAACGAAACCAGGTTTTAGCATAAAATATATAAAATCTATAATTTTAATCAAACATCGCTAAATGTCATATCAACACGTAGGAAAAAAGTTATGAAACTCGGTTTAATAGTTCTCAAGTTATATGCGAATACATACATACATAATAATAAATATATACATTTTTTATGTATTCATGAAGACTTACTCTTTTATATATAAATAAAACCCTTATTTCTAGAATAATAAAATAGGTATAGTGTTTTTACAACTTTTGGTTTAAAATTCAAACACAATTACCGCAAGTCTGTTTTCGTATAACGAAAGCGAAGACTTGACTGTCGAGTTTATTTAAGCTTGAGGCATTTTCCGGGAAGAATCTGTTTTTCATTTCCGGAATCAAAGCTCGATACAGGTAGACAAACAAGGACTTCAGAAATCCGGCTAAGGCGATCACTTAATTTCCTTTCCTGAACATAGTTTATTTTATTCTTATAACATTCTTCATTAGTCTAATTAACACAAAGTAAAGACAAATAAGTCAAATGTAAACAGGTTTATATAAAGTTTAAAAATAAAGGGTTTTTGTTTTATAGTCGATTAATAACGAAAGAAGCACTTGGAATTTATGACGCGCTAAAAATGGAAGCTTATATTTTTCGAATGGACGATCGATGGGCAGAAGTCGGACTGGGAATTCAGGTTGTAGCCAAAATGGAGACATGTTGTCTAATAGAGTGCGTTGTATTTCAAATTCCAATGTATAGATAATTAATATGATGTAGGGCTAATTGAGTTTTTGCGAGACGTCCTTAAATTGACAGTCGTTTAAATGAGTCTTGTCCAGCCCATAATTTATTAACTATGGTCAAATTAGTTGACTTCAAGCCTATTTAGCCACCTGTTATATTGATTATATCTTCCAGTTTTAAGAGAGAAAGTATTTAATTGGGTGGAAGTATTGAGTCAGATAAACGTGTTGCGCATTTTACTAATTTATCGAATCCATCCTTATGCGCAGTAAACATATATTTATGCTAAACCGTTAATTATTTCCGAGTATCAAGATGAGTTGAGTATGCCAGAACTTAAAAATGTGCTCTTAAAATTTAAAACTGTCATATTTGATAGTGTCCCATATGGTTTTTTTAAACTTTTCCCGTGGTCATTGCTTAGTAAGCTAATGGTATTTATGCAACAAAATATATAAATAAGGTAACATTCCAGAAACTTTTAAAAGACCGATTATATTTTATATATCCATTGAATAAAAAAGGTGATATTAATGCTGTGGAAAATTATCGACTGCATCTAAAATATTACAAGTTTATTGATCAACAGGCATGGAAAATGGAACAGGATTGTTCCATTCTAACAGAATTTCAGGCTGGTTTTAGTAGAGGTTACTCTACTGACAATATTTTCAGTTCAGCAAGCTTAAAACATGTGCGATTAACTATGGAAAGGTTAAAATTGTACTGCTTTATCGTGGATTTCAAAGCTGTATTAGATACAATTGATAGACAGACACACTGTTCTTTAAGTTGCCTTGTGTCGGGGTGTCTACGCATTTGTTAAAGACATTAAGGAGTCTATATGATGGTATATCCTCAATATTTTGGAGTGTAGAGGGAGTTACAGGCACTTTTGAAACAAAAAAGGGTCTTAGGCATTGGTGTGTCATAAGTCCTTTGTTGTTCTCACTGTTTTTCAATGATTTGGTGGATTATATTGGCGGAGGTTGTCAAGTTGGAGATTGCAGGGTTGTTGTTCGCGGATGATATTTTTGTAGTCGCCCCTTCAGCAGCATGTGATTAGAAAGGTAGAGACCTATTGTGTAAAGTTTAGCCTACAAGTAAATTTTGACAAGTCGTAAATAATGGTTTTAAGAAAAGGTGAGAGATTGGGAAAGAAAGATAAATTTTGGTATACAAATTATAGAATCGAAGTAGTAGACCGTTGTAAGTACTTAGGTGTCGTCTTAACTCCTAGCTTATCATGGGAAAATCATTTTGAAGAAAAAAATAGAAAAGCGAAACTGGCGATTAATATGGTACGTGTTGGTTTGATAAATAACAGTAAAGTACCTTTGGCATCAAAATATGCTTGCTATAATGCTATAGTTAGGGCCATTATATGATACGGGGCGTAGGTATTATTTAAACAGTGTGAACGAATCGAAGCAAAGCAAAAAATGTTTATCAAAAGACTATTTTGTTTACATTTCAATACCTCGGATTATACATTGTATTTGGAAATTGGGTCTGAAAAAATTAATTTGTATTCACATTGAAAATTAATCTAAATTATATTGTCAATACTAATTTGATGTTTATTGCCAAAGGGTAGAATATTGTATTGAAAGATACACATTTTTAATTTCAGTAAAAAAAATGACATGCCTTAGACAACTTTCTGACGGAATTGCAGACAGTCGCAGTTCCATGTGAATTCATCGAAGAAGAATCTCTCATTTCATTAGAGACAGGATCGTTTTTGGAATAGGTGGCAACAATATACAAGAACCAATGATATGAGAACCGGGCTTAAAGAGAGAAACAGAAATAGATGTATATATTTTATATATTTTAACGGAGTATTGCCAATTACCCCAATCATTTAATACAGATTCTAAAAATACATTATTTTATTGTAGAATAGATGGGCCAAGCTTCATTTGTTTACCACAGAAATTTATGTTTAAACAAAATGGTTTATTTGGATGTACTACAAGCTTCATTATTTATTGAATAAAATATGTATTGTGGTCCTAGGAAGAGGGAGGAGGTTGGTGTTTTTTAAATAGGTGTTTTCAAGGTCATTCATATAATTTTCAATTTGTTCAAAAATAACACAGGTCATAAGTTAAGAAAAATCACCCTATGCAAATGAAACACATACATTTTAGTGTCGCAGATGAGTAAACATTACACTTAAACCCCAGATATGTAAAACCATTAAATGAATATTGCATCAATTACACATCCATGAAGTATATAAATATTAAAAAGTTATTTTCCAGCTGATGAAATGTAATTGCAAAACATGGGGAATGTGTGTCGAAGCGAGAGTGTTAAATGTTACTTTTAATTACAAATATTAGGAACAAGTAGAAACAGAAAGCAAGCAGTTCTTGCGTTTAATTAAAGGCTAGATACTGCTGACAAGGGGTGTGCAGATTTGTATGACATTAGGTCTAGTTTAATTCATCCATATTGGTTTATACCTTCGTAAAAAGCTAATTAAATTTTGCAAATAATGAAACTTGATTTTTGTAAGTAATGTAGAAATTATGTTTTATAATATTACAATAAGTTATTTTACAAGGTTTATAAGAAATCCTACTGCTCCAAAATAGTATATTTCATCACTAAAGTACGAAGCAAACTTTACTGTCAACGGTCATAATTAGTGAGAGTCAGTAAGCCGAAAGATTTTAATGATGACCATCATCAGGGGTTGTGAGACAAGCTGGAGGAAGGGTTCTTCTATTTTATTTCCAAGTTAATGCGTTCATGCATTTTAAATTTGTACACTTATTGAACCTTCTTTCTCTCCTGTACTTGTAATTTCTCCCGTCTCAGTTATATTATGGTGATCCACAGATTTTAAGAAAATGCAAAAGGGAATAGCATTTCAACTAGAAGTATGTTTTGATAGAAACGAACCTCTGTTAGCATTAAGTGTTGCAACTTGACAAGTAATTCTGATGTTAGTTTGACTAAGAAACACTCTAAACAAATTGAAATAAATTTTATGGACACTATCTATCTCTTGTAGAGTGATACGTTTGAATTATCAACTAGAAGAAATTCACGTGTAATTTGCACTCCAACCTTCTGCTTCCATACAAATTAAAAAAAAAAATATTTCTAATAAAAAGAAAGAATTTATCATAAACTGAAAGCTAAAACTGTAAATAATAATAAATATTTAAATCAAATTATACAATTTGACTATTTATTATGAATTATAATATATGTTAAATATAATCAGGATGATTTAGCCCTAGACAAAAACTAAAACATAATCTAAAATTTAGGATTACTAATTGTATTAAAGTTTGAAATCAGCTGTTTATGGTAACATGTCAAAATCCTATATGTGGTATTCTAATTTTGGTTGTGCAGGATTAATCCTAACCACAAATTAAAGATTTTGAATAATATAAAATGCAATAATTAATTATTATGTTTATTGGATAAAACAACTTTAAAATCACCAAAAAATAACGCACAAAGGAAAAATACAAATCCGACGAATGTATGAAATCATCTGTTAATATACATTTCACGGGAAAACAGTCTACATTGTAGTTAACCGAGTTTTATTCTCCGCGCCGCGACGTTAGGGTCGGCTGCAACAGAGACAAACTAAATTAATAAAATTGCAAGACCATGTCGCAATGGTGCATAGGCTACATATCGTTGCTTTTCATCGTAACGTAGTGGCGTCTTACTTCACCCAGACGTCGATCATATAAAGTGCCTCAGAGATGTGTTATCGTAAACAGTTGTTTGTTGAAATTGCTCGTATATTCATTTACTTTTTATATAAATTCTCACTAAATGATGCATTACACTTTAGAATGATATACAATACACAGTTAGTAAGTGCACAGTTTTCACGTAATTTTACTTAAAAGTTCAAATTATATATAACTATGAAATATAAATGAGTTATTTGCATGCCATCTATCTTTGTTTACAACTTAAGATCATGATGCAACATAAGTCATAAACAATGTTTTCAAAAACCACTCCTATCTCCTAAAATATGCCTGATTCAATTTCTGCATGGGTCCTCTGTCAGTCCTAGTGTGTATTTCTATATCCCCAAAACAGGTCCAACAGTCAATGCAATTTAGAAGACGATCGATTCAGTTTTAGTAAGTCGGTTATTCTTGTCTACAGTAAAAACCCAAAGAAAGTGAATATGTTTTATAATTTTTTTTTTTTTAATATAACATATTGGTTATGAGTAAGGAATAAGACTAAAGAGAGAAGAGAAATTGTGAGATTAAAAGTTAAGGATTTGGGCAAATGGCAGTTCGACTATCTCCTCCATGCGAAAGGACATTAGATTCATAGTGAGTATTATTACACAACGCCAGTTATAGCCTTGATTTGTTTGTTATATATTTGAAATATTTTTTTAGAAGATAAAACTTATTACTATGACAGGTTTTATTGCTTTTATTTTTATGGACCATTAGCAGTATCACCAAACATCGAAAATCTTCAACTAATAATCAAAGATGATTAGCTTATCATTCCTGAGTTTCACATATATATAAAATCAGTTGACAAGGTAATACATTTAGATATTATCCTTCAAAATGTATCAAAGTGTACTCTTACAATTTTTTTAATTGCGAAAAATATGTTTCCCTTCGCATTATGTCGTGTAGCCCATTTGAGATAATATCCTGTAAAAATTCTAAATATAAAAGGTAATGTAAAGGTAAGGAGATATTAAATATAATGTAAATATGGAATGTCTTCTTTAAAGTTGTGAAACAATAATGTCTCTATCATAATTACGTATTGAAATATTGATTTTTGAAAAAAATTGGAAACCAATATCCTTGATTTAAAAAAAACATTATTTAAATTATTTCACCCTAAGCCTAATTCATATTTTTGAATACCTTTGTAGATACTAACTCTATTATTTTTTCTGCTTCTTCAAAGAATACAAAACTTAATTAAAAATCCAAAATTCAGAATTTTTTCTCAGATTGTTCCAAAGCTCGTGCACAGTTTTTAACGTAATTTTTCTTATCAGTTTAAATTATGTAAATATTTGCATTATAAACTTTTCTAAATTGTAGTCCTATTGTTGGACTGTTTTATTCCGCGCAAGTTACTTAGACGAGTCTCGAATACATTGTTTCAGCGGAAGAATACACTACCGCAGTACATGCTATATGCCAATATATATTAAAGCAATTTGCGTAAATAGAATACATTTTCAGTTTCCTTGACATTGGTTTCTATCAGTTAATATTCTGGTCACGTTATTCCCATCCTTACCGGTGTTGGGATGAGGGGATGATTTATATCGTTGTATAGGTTCAAAGAAAGAAAATGTTTAAGCATTATTGATAGATGAGACTAGTCGTTTCTACAGAAAGAAACCTATTTGTTTGCTGAAGCGTGTCGAATGAAATTTATCATAACTTTTCAACATTCCCTTAAATTAATGTCCTACTACACAGATTGAATTTATTATTGTAATCATTCAAAAAAATGCTCGTCGAACTTCTCACACAAATAAATATCCCATTCCATTCGTCGTAACGTAGCATTGCATCGATCAGTCAAATAATCTAAATTGTACCTCATGAAATATTGTGCCCTCTAAGTATATAATCTAGTCCAAACTGTACTGAGAAAGCCAGAAATATTAATACCTAAAGTATCTAGAGGGATATTCAGAATCCTCCACCAGGACTTTGTTTTCAGGCCAAAGACAATAATTCACAAATGAGTAATGAAAGTTGAAATTTATAATATGGTTTTATGGCATAAAGAACGAACTAAAAAAATTATGTATTGAATATCTTCAAAACTATAATATTTGTACAAGGTTGTATATAAAAAAAAGTAATTTTTTGTAAAAAACAAAAAACTCAACATTTTTTTATAAGCGAAAGCATAACTAAGTTATGCTATTGTTTCCTGTAGTTAGTCTATCTAGCTTTGCAAGATTACTTAAACCAAATTATTTTTTGGTGTTTTGTTACATAACTAGGTTATTCTTATAACTAAGATAAATATGTTAAACTATTATTTTTGTCATTACAAAGATAATTTTATTGTTGTGCGATTATTCAACAATGGTTCCTATTTTTGAAAATGGTTTTGAAGATATTCAACAAGAAACGTTTTTAACGGATAGTTTTGAATCGGATAGTTGGACAGTTTTTAATAATTTTCTGTTACTTTGCTTTTACTCTATACAATTTCAACTTCGTATCTGTGAATATATTATATATTTTTGATGTTTTAGTAATGATTTTCTTAATCTTCTTTGTTACAGAAACAATATCTGAAAATACAGAGTTCTAAAAAACTCTTTATATTTGTAATATATTATCCTAAAAATAATGAGGAACACAAGAATTAACTACAGTTTCATTCGAAAATGCTCAGTCATGTAACGTTTTGTCTGCCTAATTCTAGTCTTCTGATCTTGCGTATCTCCTTCATACAATTCTCCTAAGCTTATATTTTTATTTTAGTATTTATTTTGACTTTAGAACTTTTATTAACATCGTTTACTGTTTTCATACTTTTGTGTAGCCTACTATAATATATTATACGCACAATCACGCTGCTGAACCTCTAAAGTGAGTTAATATGTTTTTGGGTATCACCCATTTGGAAAATTGGTTTATTCATAAATTCGATTAAGAGCTGGCTGCGTTTATGAAATATATTAGTAGAACTTGTTTGCACATCAGCCTCCAGCCCTGGCTCAATTGAGATAAACTCACTTTTAATGCTACTTTTAGGGTAATGTTGTAGTTTTACGTTTTAGGAAAACCAGATGGGCTATTTGGTCATGTAACAAAACAAAATGTAAAAATACTTACAAAAATCCCAAAAAATATCATTCTAGTTTGAAAATTGTAAACAAAGTTTTAATTCCGGTTGTTTGTTTTTTTATTTTACAAACTCATGCGAGCGACTTAAAGATACGACCGTTATAGGGCAAACGCATACATACAAAAACACAATTTATATATATATATATATAAAGTTTTTATTAACATCCGAAAACATGTTCTGGGGACCATGATCACTGTTCATTTACTCCTCCTAACCTTATGTCTCATCATAAGGGTCACTGCAATAGCTCATAATTTCTATAGAAATTCGCTAATAATTATTAAATAATTAAATTGAAAAAAATACCTTAAAATAATGTATTTTGCAGAATATTTTAATATCTATTGTTTTCCACCGGGAAATATCCTTGCCCGTCGCACACCTCCTTGCTATATCCACATACACAAAATATTCTGTTAAAGGGTCACCATATTCTTATTAAACGAGACAGCTCCTGTTTCTTGTGATTTTTTTGTAAACTTAATTTATTTTGAGATATTCAACGTCAAACATTTTAAACAACAGCCATTTTTTAGTTTAAGTTTTGTTTTAGTTTGTCCTTTATGCTAGAAAACTCCAAGCAAACTTTCAAATTAGCACATTAATAATCAGTTCTTGAGATATAATTTGGCAAAGATATATCACAAAATAGCTGCTATTTTATTGACTTTCATACATTTTAATACATATAGTGTGTGTTGTCTTTAAAGAAGCAATACCTTTTGTTTTTGTAGGTTTTTGTATGTTGAGCGTTTTGAAACACCTACATGGAAACATCATTAATTTATTTAACATACAAACATCTACAGAATTGTATCAAACAAAGTTTTTCCGTATAACTATAATTTGAAAATATCCAAAAAACTGTATAATTTATTTTAAGCTACTTAAGGTTTAAAAAGATACAATTTATAACATAAATATACTAATACACGTTTAATGAACTAGGTAAAACATCCTTCCTAACATTCTACAAGAGATAGTTTGTCTATAAACTGACTGGCAAATTGCTTAGAGTGTTTCTTAAACTAACTTCAGAATTGTTTCTCTATTTACAATATTTAACGCTAACAGAGATTCGTTTTTATGGAAACATGATTTTTGTAAAAACTGTCAATTTTCTTAAAACATGAGGATTAATAACAGTAAAACTGATGCGGGTGAAATTATAGGTTCAGAAGATAAATACTAATCCATAATTGTATTAGTGCTAGTTTAAAATAAATAAATAAAACAGAAATAAAACCGAAGAAGTCTTCCTTCCCTTTTCTGCTTGTCTCACAACCCCTGATGGTGGTCAACAATAATATCCGACTCTTGGGTTCTAACTCTCAATAATAAAAATAACATGTGTTACACTTTTATTAGAATGGAATTTATTAAATAATAATAATAATTAATTTTTTGCCAACTTGACGACAAACCCTTTCGATTGATGTAAAACCCAGGCAATAGGTGTTCATTTTTCACGTGATTGTACTTAACATTAAAAAAATAGATCTTACTAAGGTTCTATTTCGCTTACGCTTCTCCTGTCAATCCCATTGCCGTCTGGGTCTCCACAAATATGTGTTACAATTTCTTTTTAAAAAAGGTGTGCGGATCATGACTTTAAATCTATGAAGATAAATAAACAAGCTAATAAACACAAGGCTAGGATAAATCAAAATAAAACACTTTGTTATTAAAAAAATAAACTTCTTGTGTTTAAAGTTGTTTTTTAAGTTAAAATTAGTTTTAAGATATTTTGACATTAAAACACGTAATCGGATATTTTGAATACTGGAAAAATTGGTACATTTTATAGTTCAAGTTCACGCTCTACAAATGTTTGTAAATATTAACTTAGTATGTAAATTTATTGTTGAGGTGGAAACTGACAAATAAAAAACAAAATGACGGCCGTATAAAAAACAAGGGATTTTTTGAGATAAAAAATAATAATATCGTGAATTGTCTTTGTGCCAGAAAAAATATTAAACTTAATATTAAATATTTCTGAAAAACTTTGTACTAGAGTTAATACGTTTTCAAAGGTACTGTTTATTTTCCGTACTAAAAAGAGTGGAACCATATTTAAAATTAGAAACTTTAACAGACTGTTTTAATTTTAAAATCCTGGAGTTACCATTTAATATTTGTTAACTTCTTGTGACTATTGAATGAATAGCGAACACAATTATTTCAATAACCCTACTTATTCATTATTTAAATTTTGTTAAATTTAAAACATCATCAGAATATTATTTCAGTACGTGACGAAAATTAACTTTGCAAGTATTTATTTATAAATGAACCCCGTACCTTTAAAATTTCAAGGAAAGCCCTTTGTAAGGGATGTTGGACTTACTATGGGTTCTAAAGATTGATTTTGTACAAATTAAGTCTTAAAACTACAAAATCTCTCTCAGTATTCCATTATAGAAAAGCTTAACAGCCATGATATAATCTTCCATTTACTTCGCTAAGCCCTGTACCGATATAATCTTCTTTAGTCGGAGACAGGAAGCTATTCATTATTTTTAATTGTGTTATTAATGTTGATTATAAAAAGGTCTAAGTACATTACTAATTTTGTATGTAATATAAGTTTGCTATGTCTTGCATTGATACTATATTTTTTAACCCAATTGGAAGATGTGTGAGATAGATAATAAGAGTAACAAGATATATGGTGAGAAAACATTATGAGAGCTTATTGTTTTGAAAATAAAGGACAGATGAAGAAAAATGCAGTTGTGGTGCTTCTACTTTGCAAAATTGTATTTCTGATAAGTTTGGTCCACCATCTTGAATATAACTTTTAAGGTATAGGAGGTACTTGAGTACGAACGGTAAGGGGCCATACATACGATGTAACACACTGATAAAATTAATAAGATTGTAAGAGTTTTGAGTTACAAGACTGAATCCTAAACATTTTTGAATTTGCGGATATTGTTTCAGGTAAGAAAAATTGTGAAATAAATACCACAGTTAAAATACTGTTATACATTTAATTCTTACGATACATTTATTGAATTGGCACATTGCTTTAGTGGCATAATTCTATAGTTTTACAGTATCCTACTAAAAAAGTCAGCATAACCTTTCATTTCTATAATTTTACAACCGCCATTTGGTTTTTTGTGTGTGATACTTTTGATTGACATTTACTACCCAGTGACAGTACGGCTTTAGCATAAACATTTTAAAATAAACAATATTAAATAATAAATAATAGAAAATTGTATAATATTTTTTATTTGGATAATAATTTTTCGTAAAAATATTAAAACATGAAACTATAGAAGATTTTTGCTGAACATGTTTGGATAAAGTTGATAAAAAACTGGTAGAATGGACAAATGTAAATTTGAATAATAAAAACAAATCAAAGTTTCACCGCTTTTATTTAGGTATAAAAGAAACTTAATAAATAAGTAACTACTGTATTTTGATGGGATATTTTTGTTGTTATATTTTAAATTTACGTTTTTTTTGTAATAGCAACAGGAAACGAGTTATTTGCCACAAACTAAATTTTGTACTCGGGTTGTTGAACAGGTATTGTGATTGAGTTACTTACTGTTTAATCTAAGGGCTAGAATATAACATTTTAAACGAAAATATTTTCTTAGTGTATTTTTGTCAAAACAACACTATAATACAAAATGTGTTACTTAACTTGCGCCTTGTCGTAGTGTATATTTAAAAATTGCCGTGTGAAGATACAAAGCCAAATATTACACAATTAGTTCTCCTAAATATATAACAATCTAGCTGACTACAGTCCTCCTTTTCTATGTAAAGGGCGGTTCTTGAGGGAAGGTGATATATATACACTGCCTCTTCTAAACCATCTCGCTTACATACCTTCAAATTGCGTGGTCATATTGTTTATAGTAAGCAACCATATTTCTTTCTTTAGTAAATATGTAAACCTTTTGCAGATTACTAAAAACTGAAGCGACAAATACAGCCTGTTTTTAATACAATTTCAACTTTAGATTCACCGTAGGCCGTCGAAGTTTTGAATGTTTCTTCTTTCTTTGACCAAACACTTTTCTTGTTTTCTATCCTAAGCGCGTCGAGGGAAATCGAAAGTAGCAAACTTATGCTTTTACTTCGAAATTGTTTCATACCTTCAATGTCAAACCAAATTTGATTATAATGTTGTAAAAAATAAAATTTACGAAATCGATTTGGAAGCAATATTTTAGGTCAAGCACTTTGAAATAAACATTTTTTGTATCTTGAAATTTTTTCTAAAAACTCTTATTTTTCGAGATATTAGCAACTTTATGTCGATTTATTTCAACACGTTTAGGGCCGCTATTTTGTTTTGGGTGGTCCGATTTTTATTTTCTTTATGTCATTTTCCTAGTATTAAATATACCTTTAAAATGAGGTATCGCATGACCATACTTCCCATTTAAAAATATTGAGTAGCCCCCAAAAATTCCGATTTTGAGTTGGGGGGCAACGTTGCCCTATACACGGGGAAGTGTGCTTTTATGACCTATAAACAACCCCCGGGTTTGGATTTTCTATCAATGCTCGGTGGAGAGTTAAGGGGGTGTCTCCAGACTTTCAACTAACCCGTATAAATCATGAAGTTGAAATAATAATAATGAGAAGAATTTATTAAATTCTAATCGAATTTATGTTTGACAGTGAAGTATGAAACAATTTCAAAGTAAAAGCATAAATTCGATACTTTCGATTTCCCTCGACGCGCTTAGGTTAGAAAACAAGAAAAGTGTTTCGTCAAAGAAATAAAAAAACATTCAAAACTTCGACGGCCTACGGTGAGTCGAAAGTTGAAATTGTATTAAAAACACTTAGTGTTATAAAACGAATAAGAAAAGTTATTCTGTAACTGTAAATGTAATTCCCAAAACTAGTTTTGGAATGACAATATGAAAGTGAGTTTACTAAAACTTTGTACTGTTGCCAACCTTTTTTTGCATTGTCAAAATTAAATGTATTTGACTTATTCTGTTTGTATTGTATTTATGCTGTGTTCAGTTATCAATCATTCAAACGTAAATTCCTTAAAACCATCAGAATTAAAAATATTTGCAAATGGTTTTTCCGTGCCATGTTTAAAATAATTTCGTTTGATAATATGTTGGCCACAAGCAATACCAATGAATTATTAAATTAAAGCTTCAACAAATCTGTTGCTATTGTTCGAATCATTAAATAATGAGCAATTAATTCGATTTCAAATAGCCTATCAATTATAATGTTTTTAAAGGACTTTAACAATTCCTTATCCTGTAGGATTAACCTTAGGTTAAAAGACAAGAGCACGCTTTATTCATTAATAGTCAGCTGATTTTATTAAAACGCATAAATATTTTTCAATATGTATTAATAGAACAGATGTTTCTCCACATTTAACTATTACAGAAATAATCACTTACAAATAATAATTATTATAAAATGAATTTTTGAATCGTACATTGTACAGCTTATATAAGTAGAATATTGGGTACATCAGTATATCTTTAACATTTATTAAGTTCCTTATATTCTGCTTCTTATTGGAATTTACAATAATAGGTGATATTATACTTACACACAATTTTTAGGATAGGTTTTCGTTTATGAATCAGCTTTACTACGGTTTTATCATAAACATAATTACATTGATATTTACATTTAATTAATTATCTTAGCCTTGTGGTTATGATTAATACTACATCTGTGTTCAAAAGAATTTATGAAATATGTGTGTGGTGGATGAAATTCGAGTTGTGTGCTAATAACGGAAGTGTCTATTGTAATAATATCTTAAACTATTCTATACGTAAGTATTATTAAAGCGATAAATAAAAGTCCCAATCGAAAGTATCCTCTGCCCTGATACACACATACTCCCTGAGGCTTTGCTAAAAGCCTTAACGGAAAACTCGCGTAAAAGTTCCGATAAATATTGTCCATTAGGAGGAAGGGGAGATCAATGTTTCAACAGTTTTGTCCTTTGGACTAAATGTTACATGGATATAAACCAGCTTGTTTGTTGTCTCTCTATGTCCCTATAGTCTCTAATCGATTTAGTTGTAATACACATGTGAAATGGAACTACTGTTAGTGTTGTTTATTATGACATAAACCGTTGCACATGTGTAAACAATCAATACAGAAGAAATGCTAACAGCAAAAATATCTATAAACAGTGAAAGACAGCAACGAAGTAATTACAAGAACAAATTTATTTTGTCTCTTTTAGAAGAGGACCACCATGAATGTTGAATGCAGGGATACATAATACGACTATAATAATAAGACTATAAGATAATCAGACTAAAGGATATAAGGTAGAACTTCAGTCTGTATTTTTAAATGCTTGCATTTATGTTCTATAAAATAACTTAATCGATGCATATAACTTATATGATTACAAGTATTCAACATGCATGGCGGTCCTCTTTCAAAAAAGACTCGATTTATGTTTACCACGGGATAATTTTTTTACTGTTATTAGCGAATTGACCCTTATTGTGAGATTTAAGTTCGGGGGTGGTCAATGAGCACCGATCATGGTCCCTAGAAAAAGTTTTATGGTGTCATTAAAAATGTCATGATTGTATGTACATGTGTTTGCACTGTAACGGCATTCTACTAGTGATTTGGTCCAAACATTGGTTTTCTAAGTCGCTCAGCTGATTTCGTAAGCCAAAACAATCCAACAACGGAATCGGTTTTCACTGAAGGTATTGTGTTTTTTTATTTTTTTTTTTTTATTCACTAGAAAGCAACTATTTTGTTGATTTATCTAACAAAGTAAAAATATAGGATATTATTCTGCTCATTTTGTGTTTTTAACATGACCTTAGAGCTAGTCTATTTCTTCCAAAAACGTAAAATTCCCTAAAAGTACCATACAAAGCGATTTTGTCTTCTACGAGGAAAGAGAAGCAGTTCATAATTCAATGCCGTATGGTCGAGGTGCAAACTCGAAAATTAGTTTCCTCTTGCAAGCCGAACGAGCCAGTGCATGTGCCGGGAGACTAGGCTTGGGTGTAAACAATTTCTACTAATATATTTCGTACAAGTAGGCAGCTATTCACCGCATTTGTCAGTAGATGAATTTCCCAAAAGGTTCAAACCCTAAAATTTATAAACTTAATTTTTAAAATTAACTCAACTCACGTTAGCGTTTAAGCTGTATGATTTAATTATTAGTTAATATCAGCAGGAGAGTGTTGTAATATTGTGTATGTATGTACATAATTGGATCAGTAGAAGCGACATTTTTATAGACTAGACTGCTTCCAAATAAACTCGAAAATTCAATTCATTAGATTTTAATAACATTTAATTCTCTTTCTATCTCTTCTCCTTAGGTAGGTTATGTTACACTAACTAATGTACACCACTTGCACAAATTGCTAAAGTATTTCTTACGGCAACCTCATGGTTTTACGCATTATTTGTATCAGCCAAAGTGTAAATAATTGCTAGACTTAAATAATTCACAACAAATAGTAATTTACATCTACTGCTGCATTACATTGTATACTTGAGTTTGTAACGGTGAGTTTATACTGCTTTATTAAGAGACAGTCTGTTTGTATTTAACTAAAACACCATAACGGTAAACTCGCTTTGCCAGTGTGCACATTGCGGCTTCTGATCCTGGAGTGTTTCGCTTTGTTCTCATTTGACATTATCAGCAGTTACACTCTAATCAGAAGCTTCCTCCAAGTGGATTTGAACCAGGTCATTTTATGGTATTTTATGTTTTGATTGATTTTGGTTGAACCATCCTACCTACGGACTGTAAGTGAAATAATCTTCTAGATTTATATATTGTATACTGTAGTCTATAGTTTTACTTCTTATTTATGTGACTATATATTATGTTTTACTGCCACAGGCAATATCATCAGTGCAGCTATCTACGTCCACTCAAACACCCATACTACACAACACTTAATTTAACATAGGCGTACATTTTCGTACCTTAGATGTACAAGTTAAAACATTTTGTTTTTTTAATAGAATAATAATTTAACTTGCCACTTGAAATGTACGTCATGTAGTGTGTCAATTCCTACAAACCTGTCTTGTACAATAAATTTACTAAAATTTTAGTATTTTCTTTCCAGACTGTAAAGAGTTATTCTTCTTTTTAAGTGAAATACGCTATTTTTAATTCAATTGTGTGATACTTTATACTATTCTCAAATTTAAAACCAAATAAAATACCTGATGATTTATCCAATTTAAAAAAAAGAACCACCATATTTTGTTGCATAACGTCTACAAACGAATACCCACCTGAGTGATTAATACCAGCGACTCTGAATCAATTGCCTCTACTTGGAATATGGCATTCGTTTTGTATATTACTCCGTGTGTCAAATCAAAGTCAACAGCTGTCAGAAACATGGAAGGAGTCACAATTCAATAAATCAATTTTACACATTACATGTACCATTTTATACACATTCTTTAAAAAAAGTTTCAATTCTCGATGTAAAGAAAAACCTTAAAGCATTTATCATACATTATTTTTTCCCAAGAATAGTAAAAGAACACAGATTCTACAAAAATGTGTTAATTTGGTAAAACATGTACTACAACACACACACAATAACTTTACTTTACAATTAAATCTATATTAAAATAAGATGGTCGACAAGGGTTACAATTATAAAACAATCTTTTACTTCTGTATTATTACATTTAATACATAAAATGATTTGTTTTCAAAGAACAATATTATTTAGATTATGAACACTAAGTTTGATGATAAACAGGTTATTAATTGTTGTTTAATAAAATTTTAAAAACACAAGATCTTACCTCGGTGGGTTGGAGCCGTCTTTTTCCCAAAGTATTTAAAAGAAAACAAATTTGATTATAGATAACACAACTAACATATGTACAAAATTAATGAGAGCAAGATTATATGGAATCGTCAAAAAGGTTATTTGGTTAATGGATTTAGTATTATAATGGATCACTGAATTTACGATAATTTAAAGTTCAAAGGTTCTTGGTAAATCTATATGCATAACATATATATATATATATATATATATATCATTCACAGTTTAGTTCAAATAGATAAGTTATCCCTCTAAGGTATCTGGTTTGGTGTTGGATCTTAAAATAGACTAGGCCTAGTTAATTGGAAAGTTCTCACCCAATTGGTTGTTTGTTCTTGTAGATTAGAATTTGATAGTAATTGTTATAAAGGAAAAACACTGAACTTCATAAGCTTCATATTTATTCAAATACCGATTCTTTTCTTTAAATTTCAACAGCCAAAATTGTATCAACTACACTATTCAGTGGCCAACTTAACAATGTTCTTCTTTTGGGGCTTCTCTACCTTTCCAGGAAATGGATAATAACGCCTGATGAATCTTCATATCTTCTGGGATTTGGGTTTGTTAATGTAATAGGTGTTTGGGAGTCGTGAAGTGTGATTTATTTAAATTGTGTCTTTATTTAATTGTGTGGATTTGTTTTGATACATAACAATGTTTTACAATGAATTTAATATGATTTTAAACAGTTAAATTATAGAAAACGCTTAAATAACTCCTTATTACAATAATTGCTATCTAATTTCTAGAATGTGTATATCTTATCCTTTGTATTTTTTCATTTGGTGGCAAGAATTACGAGGACCAATCACAGCGTTTGGTGGGAGGAGTTTACATAAATGAAATATCCGCTTACAATTAAATTTTGTCTGTCGGGGCTTCGGTTTTACATTTATAATAGCTTATCGACGTTTATTTTGGATTTAGACCAAAGACATTTGAGATGTAAAAAATTGGTTCTTTTCATAGGCCTGGTTTAATTTTCTAATAAGAATGTATTTTTCTTGTAATCGGATTTATTCTGCCAACTTCTCTTCGATTTGTAATTAGATAGGCCTAGTTTCTCCTTGCGTTTTAACGTAAATCTTTGTCGATTGACTTGGTTTTATGTTGTTATTTTAGCTTTCCTGGATGCAGAATTTAGTTTTGAATATTTTTGATGTAGGAAATGTAGGTCTACAGATTCGTTTTGTAATTTTATTTTAATGAATTCGAGTTGAAAGTCGTGATTTGATTGTACCTTTTCGTTGTAGTATTTAGTGTTGCGCATAATTGTCGCTAGGTGTCGGGCGTGTATGACGGATTATCTAAATGAATGACATTCCAATTTGACTTCTATCTCTCTCGCTCCAATACGTATTTTTAATTTCGTTCTTATTTTATTTACAGAGTTAGGGAAATATTTGAATTGTAACACATGTTTAAAGGCAAAAATAATATCTTCATTGGCATTTAAGCTACGATTAAGACATGTAACTTTAAACTATACTATGAACACTTCCAAATAAAAGAGGTTGACATAATTTATAAAGTAAAAAACATATTTCTACTCTTAAATAAGATAACTATCTTGAGTAATAAAAAACTCTACATTATTGTAAATGTATATTTAAAAACAATACTGTTACAATTTGACTGTTTGCATTAACATTAAACAAATAAATGACCACTAAAAGTCCTTTAGTGAGAATATGTGTTGTTTCATTGTTCTAAATCAGACAGTAGATTTTTTTTGTGTTTCGATTTTCATTGGGAAACATTTCAAACAGTTTTATATGTCTCTAAACAAGTAACGTACCGGTATGTTTTCATACGTAGTTTAACCTGGTAAAAGAAAACTTTTACTCAAAAACTTTGCTCTCAATTCCTATACGCAATATATCATTTTAAAATATATAGCATCTAGTTTAACATTTACAAATAATAAGTTTAACATTTAAAAATAATTTAAAAGACAATTTATTCCTATTAATAGTTAATTTTATTTGCCTGTGTAGCATTGGTAGTTTAGTAGATTAAATATGTTTGTATAGTAACCAGTTAAATGTTTTTTCTACTTTGAAACAATTTTAAGTTATAATTCAAGGATAGTCTTTTACTAAGTCTTGCTAGTTCTCAACCGTCATTATAGACTAATATCTGTCGTTATATCATAACCGTAATATTTGGATTAAACAGTATTATTTAGCACTCCGGTTTTGAGGTTATGGTTAATCCTGCGCCTTTATTAAATAAACGGTACCAGGAACTGGCACATACTTTCTCACAAACACATTTTAATTAATAAACAGATTCACTGTGACTTGTAGGGTGGGGTAGGAGAGGTGATTTTTTTATCAAAGTAGGAGATTAACTAATAAATATTATTATTATTATTATCTAGAGAGAAAACCATTCGATCGATTTCGAATAAATTTGCCCAAAACGAGTCAATTATGCCTGTATGGTTGCACGAAAAAAGGTTTTAAAAAATTTAGAAAAACAACCCCCTTTATGGCCATAAAACACCCCAAAATCAGTTATTGTTATTATTATTATTATTAGCTAAACGAGTATTTTTAGAAAGATGCGGTTTTTTGCATATGATAGGGTACATTAAAGGCTACAAATAATCTAAATTTTATCAAAATCGTTAGAGCTGTTTTTTATAAAAAAATAATAACAGATGTTTTGCGGTTTTTTGCCAAAAATGTAGTTGTTTTTCAAAATTTTCAAAACAGTTTTCGTGTATCTATAAAGGCCTACTTGACATGTCTGGTACAAATTTGTTTGAAATCGATAGAATAGTTTTCGCTCTAGTTTTGTATACATACAGACAGACATTTTGTAAAAAAACACTTTTTTGGACTCAGGAGGTCCCATAACGGATATTTCCACAAAAATCTCAACATCGTCTTTTTTGCGATTATTATACTTTCTCTATACTATAGTATAGTGAGAAAGTAAAAATAAATGAATTCATATGTGTGTGGAGGTATCAAACGGGTTAGAGTATGAATCATGCATATTTTTTTCACATGTAGTCTGATAAAAAAAAAAATATAAAGAACATAAGGCGCTCTTTTGTTTGATAAAATACAATATGCTTTTCATAGAATTAGCTCGTTGAACTTAATCTAACGTTAAGTGGAAAGTATTATATAAGCAATAAATAGCCTAGGTGAGTCTTGTGCTTTACAAAAAGTGTACTTAAATATAATAGCACTCCAGCAAGCAGGTTGTGTGTTAAAGCCATGGCCGTCTCGGGCTGTAAACTATGAGTAATGAGGGAGGGTTTAGTACAAATTGGGCTGAGAACTGTCCATTCGACGCAATAACACATTGTTATTCTTTATCCGTGGGTTTATACTTTAACTTTGAACATACAGAAAAGATATTGTATACAAACAAAGTGTATTGAGTCATTTGTATTGTTTAACAAAGGTGAAACGTTGGTGTATTTGTTTGTTTGTTAAAACATTGTTAACCGATGTGTTAAGAATGCCTTCCATGTACATTGGTTATTGTTTTGTCGTTTTGTGAAGATATATTTCGAACGGAGACTCCCTATTGCAGTCGTTGCTATAGTAAGACCAACAGAAAATGTATTCATAACTGTGGAAATCCATACAAGGAAAACTATTTCAAATCAAAACCTGTGTAAACAAGTGATGAATAATATATGCTTTTCTCCGTGATTTGTCGCAATACTGTGTTTGGGAGAGTGACCTCCTTTACAGGCCTTTATAACCAGTTTATTCCGTCCATGGTTATTAGCCTAGTCAACGAATGCCCAAAAGGGGGGTCTAGAAGGAAATTCAATAAGCGGAAAGACCAACTATAGTACATTGTTTGGGGTACCTAGTAGTATAACATACCAAAAGTCCTTTACCCTATGGGTGGCGGAAGAGTTGGGAGGGGGTTAAAGGTACAATTTTTTTTATCTTTTGCCTATATCTCAGTAGGGGTTGGTTATACAAAAAATATATACGTATACAAAATTAAAGCTGACAAAATCCTCTACATTTTATATACCTGTAGTATTTTTCCTATATGTAATCGGCTCACGTATAATGTTTTCTGCATGTGGAATGAACTTTGAGGGTGTCAAACCTACAAGGTTGGAGCTTTTCCCGTCATTTCTTTGTAAAGTGGCACTTATCAGTGAAGCTATTACTTTTGTACTCATACAGGACACTTTCCCACAGCTTTCGTACAAGTTCTCGTCACAAACAAAATACGTTTGAGTCGACATTACGATATAATAATAATAACAATAAACTATACCGCATATAATACTAATAAAATATACCGGATACAATAATAATGAAATTTAAAGGCAATAATTCGACTTCCTACGGACGTATGACGATATATAAACTAACTCAACTAAAGCGAGAAACAAAAAATGTTTCCGTCGACATAGCGACATAATAGTAATAATAAAATAAATTATAAAACAATAATTTGACTTTCTACGAACGAGATAAGAACTGAACAGAGCTCACGAGGGTAGACCGCGTGGGGAACAAATAATAAAGTATTCCAATGCAAAGAAACGCTTTTTTCGAAAATTACCGATTTTCGCGAGCGTATATCTCATTAACGGTTACAGTGATATCAAAAATACTATAGGTATACAAAATGAAGAGAATTTTGTCAGCTGTAATTTTGTATACGTATATATTGTTTTCATAACCAACCCTACTGAGATATAGGCAAAAAATCAAAATAATGGTACCTTTAACCCCCCTCCCCCCTCTTCTGCCACCCCTAGGGTCAAGGACTTTTAGAATGTTATACTACTAGGTACCCCAAACAATGTACCATAGTTGGTCTTTCCGCTTATTATCTTTCCTTCTAGAATCATTCGTTGACTGGGCTATATTGTTAATGTCTGAATTGTTGGTTCAGAAAACTACGTATATTTAAGCATTAAGAGTGTAATCTTGTGACCTTAAATCGAATCGTCACTTTTCGATTTATCGAATATCCAATAGATGGCACTATTGATCTTGGTGTTCAATTTATCTCAATGGGGACAGGTTGGGTTATCGAGTGAGGTATAGTAATACCTCAAATGAATAATAAATATTATAATGTCCGGTTACCGGCATGTCTGTTTCGTAAGTCTTGTACAGCCCATTAATTAACACTTATTAATTAATAATTAGGATGACGGAGTTTATTGGATTCAAAGTTTTTTTAGCCATCAGCTTAGGTCGTTATCTATTACTGTCTAGTTAATTGCGTTTATTAAATGATGTAATAGTTGTTGGAACTGCTTCTTTTTGTGTGTGGGTCTCAGGTGTGGTAAGTTGTTAGTAGATTCGTGGCCTAATAAGTTACAATAACTAAATCGAATTCAACCACAACTTTCTCTGGTATAATGACTTATTAGTTCTTTAAACAGAAAACAAGACTTAGTTAAACACACAATTAGTTATGATCAAATAAAATAAAACGTACGAAGATATTGTAAGGGCAACAAAAGCTTATTTTGTGTTAGATAAGCTGCTTTTACAGTAATTCCTGGTAAGCAAAATTAAAAGGAGGGGGCTTCATTCTTAAGAGGATTTAAAATAATTGGCCCTTTAACAATCCTTGAGGATTTCCAGCTTTACAATACAGATACATTACTTTAATGATAAGGGTATTTGTATTCAGTAGTCAAAAACAGAGTTTTAAGAAGGATCTAAAGTGTCTTCTGTTTAAGTTCTGAACCTTATAAAGACAAACAACTCTTATAAGGGCTCTTTCTACCCATATTTCTAACTTGATTTAAACAAAATAAAAAAACTGCTTTTAACTGTAGGAGCATCGAATAAAAATAACTTACAATAGACTTAAGACTATTTTAAATGAACAAAATTATTCACTTTTACAAAAAATAATAAAACGCAAAATAAACCACAAATTAATGAAATGATATAAACTTCCGAAGGAACAATGCATTTTAAAAGCATTTTCATCAGATTCATGTAATTTACTATCTAAACACGCTCTTCTATTCTTCGTATTAGGTATTTTTATTTGTATTCATAGTAACAACGAACATAATTTATTTACAGTTTATGACGACTAAAATAAATACTGTTTAATTTGGTATATTTGTAATTTGTAGTATTTCTGTGGTATGTTAATTCCCCTGTCCAATGTTATTTTTAAAGTGCTCTAGATCTTAAACACAATGATAATATATGCCCCATTTCGCAACAAGGTGTTATTTAACTCAAAAGGTTGTCCGAATATATTTTTGATTTATTTAGTTGTTTATGAAAAACGTTATAGTTATTTAATCATTATTTTTATATTTAAATAACTTGTGTGTAGAAAATATTTTTCTCTTGTAAGTCACTAATTATAGTATTAAGCTTACAAAAGAGAACCAACAATAAACCCTTATTCAAATACGGTATTTTACTGATTTCATCCATCAACTTTGATACGTGAACGAAAATAACTACTAGAAACATTTTTAGATTATTTTCACAACTTGTAGGTAAGGGTTTGTGTTAGTATTATACAGGATACGGATTTAGTAGGGGTAGTTTTGCTTATTTAAAACTGATTATAAGCATGAACATTACAAGACAAAATCTTGATACATATACATATGTGAGATTATACTAGACATTAACATACATATACTGTTAAAACAAAACCTAGTATAGTTATATGTTTAACAAAAACAGTTGTGGTATGATTTTGTACAATGAGTTTGGTGCACAGATTAATAATAATGTACTTAGAAATATGTAGGTTGTTTGCATTTATGTAAAAATAAATGGTCAAAAGTACACGAATAAATACCCATTTTTCAATAAAACGCCGACAATAGTTAAATGTGAAATACAATGTGTAAATTTGATTTATTGGAACTCTGTCAACAGACATCTGTCGAGTTCGGTTTGACCAACTGATTAAAATACGAAATGAATTATTGGTCTTCCAGTAGAGACAATTGATTTAAAGCCACTTCTATACATCATGAAACAATAGTAGAGGTAATATTTTTGTAATTATTATTGTATTAAACATCTGTTTACGAAAACTGTAAAATGACCGTACATCGCAAGACAAATTTCTACCAAATTTTTAGCTCTCTTGTTTTATGGAAAGGTTGCTTATTTTATTGTTTAATGTTGGTAACACCATGTTTACCTATTATTGGAATTCGATAAAACACAAGTGTGGTTCAATCTTGTGTGTATGTATATTTTAAGAAATAAACATACTAAAATACAGCTCACTGGATTCGAGAAAAGTATAGCAATTAATATTTTGTATATATTTAACTGTAGGAGACTAAGTGATTTTTATATACATAAATTTCCTTACGTTTTTCTCATTCAAACAATTCCGTGCTTTCAAAAGTCATTCAATGCAACACGACCGTTTCAAGTATTATTTCAATCATTTTAAAAAAAATAATAATTTTGATATTTGCACATTAAACGACATTCGAAATACGTACTGAGCCAAAGGAACATATGCTTATAAAATTAATGTACAAAGTTGCAACGTTTTAGTGTATACTATTTATGTCTATGTTTGTGCTGTGCATATATGAGTTTGATCGAGCTGTCATCTATGATAAATTCTTTTAATGCACGAACTACAAAATCTAGCATTTGAAAATGATTGAAATGAATGGCTTATAAAACTCCTGATTTTTGACAAGCAAAAAACATGAGTTTATGCAATATTCTATGTGCATCCTTTAAACTCAATTAAGCTATGTCCTTTGCCTAAACCATACATATTTGCATCGTACGCTGGTTGGGCATTATGTAAATATTTTATTTTATTTTCGAGTAAATTTGTGTATAAGCGTTGTGATTTAATTTCAGGAGTAGGTTTAGAGGGTTGATTTCATAGTCTATGAATATACTTTTATTATTATATTATATTTATGTGCAAAATATTATATTTTAAAAGCTTTAAAATATAATATTTTGCAAACAATATTGACAGTTTCCTATAAAGGTAATATATTATACCTTGTACGTGCCACATTAATGTTCTAAGTAAGATTATTGCAAACAACTAAACTTTACACCAGATAATTAATTGGAAATAGCGAGCAATGTTTAAGTGGCTATGTGCTTGTACTAATATTACACAATGGTTTCAATGAAACTATAATATTTTATAATAAGTTGCTTTCCTGATGTTAAAGGCAATATTTCAATATGTTCGCTAAACAAATGGGACTGTTTGGATAGTATGGAAATACAAGTGTCCATTAAGTCGTAAACGGAGTGTAAAACGTTATAAAATAAAAATTAGCAAATCTACGAAATGAAAAAAACTTACTATTGGGGAAAAAAAACAAGTCATAAATCATAAAGCTTTATTTTTAATAAAATTCTACTTATGTTCAGTTACAGGATAGCAGAACATATGTTTAACTTATTCCAACGCATTAGACAATATCTCTATTTTAACTGTTAAAATTGCACCATTGATCTTTCCTTGTAATGCCTCTTGCGTTATGCTGATCCTTTTAAACTTTTATTACTCAAGTTATATCGTAAAAGATACCATCTTAGGTTTAAGGTTATGGTTAATGTTATAACTTTATTAAATATAAATTATACAATTTAGTGTGGTTTTATGGGAAAATATGGTTGACCTTTAAAAGTTGAATAATCAAGCATTTATTTTATTTGTTTAGTAATAATGAGAATTTAAATGTTTTTGTATTTTTTTAGAATAGCCGTTCAGATTTTGTATCTGTCAATGGCTGTAAAATAAATGAATTAAAATGCCACTTTAATTACTAAACAATTTAAAGGTGATACTGCAGATTATGTTATTGTACTACAAAGTATTATTATGTATAAATGCTTCGTATATTTGCATACTAAACTAATGTGATCATTAGACTGTTGTTTAGTAAAATCTGCTTACCAACTACTACAATATTATCTTAAACAAATATACTGCTCTCATGCCTGTCCGGAAGAGTTCCCGCTACAAACCGCCATGTTTTACCCCCGCACATCCCTACCTTCAGTCTGTCTTAGATTGGATGCCGTCCATGACGCACCAGTTTTTTATTGCCGCCGCTCTCGCCACAATCGTTTTTAGAAAAGAACCACCGTCTTCAAATCTTAAAGACGTTGGCAACACTATAACGATTAGTTTACTAATTCTAGTAATTCAGTTTAATTTCGCCGCTCACTAGAACTACGGTTCGTAGTGTTCTCGCTATAAACTTTAACCGCTTAGCTCGCGTGGCCTTCCGCCATCTTGAACAAAGACTCTAAACCTGATATTATAATAAACCGAGTATTTAGTAAATGTGTTTATCTATGTGTTGTGATAAGTGTATGTAACTGTAGTGCGTGGACATTTTCTTCAAACCATCAACCATCAACTGCAACCAGCGTGCACGCTTGGCCAGGACTTACACACCGCTCCAGTGATCTCAAGGTACGCCAGACTTACATTTTAGTTTAACATAGATAAACACTTATATTTCAACTATTCGAATCTATAGTATTATCCAGTGTCAATAATCTGGATTGGTCCCTCGGTTCTACAATATTTTGGATGTAATTGTAATTATCCTAACTTGATTACATTGCTTCAACAATTTTCTTTATTAGAGTTTATAAATTTCATTAAATCCCGAACATCTGTATTGTACAACCAATGAGATAACAAAGCCTAGGCTATACACTGTAGTTAGTTAGAATAGCAAAGTTGATCGTGCTTTATCTAGGTTTCATCTGAGTGAAATGTAACGGCGAAACACAACTTTGCCTTCTTGTTAGTCTGAGAACTTAGACCATCTTGCGTATTTCCCGATTGATAGGTTATTTAGTAAA
>JAGFPH010012439.1:7707-18089 GCA_018207615.1 Philaenus spumarius | reverse complement strand
GGGGGCGTGGCTTAGGTTAGGAACCAAAAAGACCCAAAAAACACCCAAAAAAAAGCTTAGGTTAGAAACCAAAAAGACCCAAAAAAACACCCAAAAAAGGGGGCGTGGCATAAGGTCAATGACCTTCCTCCACCACTTTTGGCGCCAGATCGTCGCGGACTCTACTAGTGTTCAATAGCTTTTTTGTAGAAGAAACTTCAAAGAATTCAAATATGCCACTAAAAATTAGTTTATTTTGAAATTGTAAAAGTTATTAGTTCAAGAAACAAAAAATGTTCAGTAACGAAAGGAAAAAGTTCAACTTTAGGCCTACATAAAAAGTAGTAAACATTTTTTGTAATTTTTTTCATAAATGTAAAAAAGTTTTGTAATTTAGTTCTAAATAGAACTGTATAAAAAATTTTTATCAATTTAAATTTTTTTATTTTGAAAAAAACAGTTTTTATGTTCCAAGTACACGACTGGTAACAAACCTAGGCCTAGATTGTAACGTCATTTATATGCTTTGCCCAAAAATGAAATATTATTATAACAAAGTGTAGAGGATAAATCAAAGAAAAGAACGGTATACTTGTCTTTCCTTAGTTCACAAAAGTGTTTGAGTTATATTTATTTGAATAACAAAATTACATCAATCTCATGAAGAGTCGGCAGTCGATATGCATGCGTCATATAAACACCGTGGGAACCCACGCGCCAGACTTTCTCACCAGAACGTCCTAATTCTGTACATTTCAATTGTCGTCTAGACAGACAAAAACCGGTTATTTCTGGATTATTTAAACACGGTTACAAACTTCAGACTTTGCTGTACAAAATGGTGTAAAGAAATCTGTCAAAACATTTCATATGGTAGGCGTAAAATGACTTGACAAATGGGCTGTTTCATTGGTTGAGAAACGTCCAATCGCAAGGGTTTACAGTAATTGTTAGGAAAATTACTAATTTTATAGTGACATCTGATTGGAAGACTCCAACAGAAAGATAAAATGTTGACGAATCAAATGGTATCGTTATAATTGCCAAAGAAATATTAGTTTAGATGGTCTTAAACGTTGAAGAAGTGGAAAATAACAGTACAATTGTATGGAGATTCGCGCACGGAAAGCACTGTAGACCGATGTGCATATTTTAAAACGATGATTACGTATATAAATATACGTTTTACGAAATAGTTGTAAATATCATTTCCTTTCCAATGGTGCCAGTTTTATAACGATTGGATGATTCTAAGTGGGTTAAATTATCGATTATGCAAATTTTCGCAAATGTGTGAAATTGTTGCGTTCTACGCCTGAGAGAAGGCCATGCATGGCCTTCTGCCAGTTCCGAGGTTAAAAATGCTAAAGGGACCGTTTAACACTTTTGTTGCTGACAGTATTTTGTTGAACGAATTCCACTTAATGAAGATTATTTGAACAAATTGAAGTCTTTGGAAAAAGATACATTGAATTTCTTGTAAATAGTTGTTCGATTTAAAACCGCTTTCAGGTTATCTACTAGTTCCCAGAAAAAAAAATCAGGGACTTTTCAGTGTCTATTAGGGTAAAAATTTAAAAAATCGAATTTCTATATACAAAGTCTTTATTCTGTAAAACTTAAAATCACTTATGTCTACTTCTCTTAGTAATACACAAAACTAGTGATACGTGATTGCGTGATGTTTTAGTCGATTGTTCAAACATCTCGAGCATCAAACAATCGCGCATCACTACGCCGCAACTTATCTGCTCCGCTGTTCACTACTACGCCCATACTCCCCCTTACCGAACATTGTTCTTGTTTATATTCATGTTTCGGCAAAAAAGACATTAAAACAACATAAAACACATAATTAATCCACTTCATATATGATCAAAATTATTTTAAAGGCTAGATATGTCTTATTTTCATCATCTTGAAGCATGGGGCTATGATCGCAATTATAACATCACCATGTCACTCGCACGATAGTATACGGAACCTTTTTTTTTTTATTTGTTACAATCCAGCGCTCAGAGAGCTTATATTATAAATATTTTATGTACAAAATGATTTTGTTTTAGCCTTTTAAAATTTATTAGTTAGTGGCAATCTCTCTACGCAGTTAATGTTACGCAGTTTCAACGTGTAATTTACGTGTTCATATACAGTACATGTGCGTTTATTTATAGTTTATTCCCTGGCTAAACCATTTTAAAGAAAGACCTCGATAATCTGGCATATTTGATAATCCGGCATCACCGGATTCCGGAGCGTGCCGGATTATCGAGGTCTTACTATATTATTATATAACAAAGTGTAGAGAATAAATCATAGAATTGAGCATTGTATACTTGAAAATTATTATTTTATTAACTTATTTCATTGTTTTACTTGTTCCACAAAATTTGAATAAATGGTTATAAGTTCTAGCGGATCAAGCCTATAAATATCTTGTATGTCTAGATCATGGAAAACAATGCTAGCCCAAGCGTAGGAACGGAGAATATTGAATTCAACAAAGTCTGTATTTCCCAGGACTGTACGAATAAAATCGTAACAATAAATTTGGTTTACTTTACATGAAAGGAAAGGTTGAAGTTTTCTCTTCAAACCAATATAAACATATTTATACAAATATATCGAATTGTAATAGATATATCAATTTCAAAATGTGCTTTTTCATTGGTTTAAAACTGTCCAATTGCAAGAGTTTACAGAAAATTTTATAATATTTTCAGAACTATAAGAGCAATGACTGATTGGAAGAAAGTTTTAGAAAGTTCAAATCTTGACGAATCCAAAGGTATCTTTATATTATTTTCAAAACATTTTATTGAGCCTTAGAGAAGTGACAAAGTTGAGCAATTTCTTTGTTTTTTTGTAGCTTTTTAGAAAACTAAAATTTAAAACGATGATTACATATGTAAATACAGTAGAGTCCCGCCATTCCGAACTAATTGGGACAGAACACTGTTCGGTTTAGCGGGAATTCGGAATAGGCGGATTTCATGAATAATATCAACAAAGTGACTTGTATTTTGTTTGCAAACGCTGTTGCATTAAAAGTTAATATTGTGTTTTTGATTGAAGAAATAAGTTTTGTTTTTTCTAATCTAGACTACATTATTTACAAATAAGTTTAATACCCTAAATTCATAAAGTGCTCTAGAAATAAGAAGGTTAACAGGTAAGCTAGCCACCGATCACACAAAACTTTAACTCCAAAGGGAACGCCCCCGGAGTAGTATGCCACTTGCGCCAAGCACTATGGCTGCTCAATTTGAGCAGTCTGACACCATCAGAGTTAAAAGTGTAGGTTTTTTATGCAGGCTAGTTTTTTGAGAACATATGTTAGAATCTGATTATCAAGGTAAAATTTTTTTTATAAAAAAAATGTATTTTCCCTTTTTTGACATTTTGTCATAAATTATGTGCCTTATCTTTGATAAAATTCTTTGCCGTATCTTTGGTTAATATAAGGTTTAACAATTGCAGGTGGGTACGTAGACTTATAGATACACTAAATACAAATTACATGTTTTCTACTTACATCTTGTATCTCACCAAGGTCCAATGGATCACGTTCATTTAATATAGACTCAGACCTGCGAACATACAATTTTTTTTAGTTAATCACACTTTATAAAAAGAGCGTTAATAGACTTATTCCAAACTAGACAATATCAATTTGTCTTGTGGAACAGAAGTAACACTGAGGGTAAAACTAACAAAAATAATTATTTTGGGGAAAAGTAAATAAGAAATGAATGAAAACAAAGATCAGCCTAATTGGTTTATTTATGAAGGGTGGCTAGTTATATGACCTTTTGAAATTCCCTGACATTTCCCTGACTGAATAACTTTTTCCCTGACCAATCTTAGAAACAGTACAAACAAAATCATGCTAATTTTATTTTAGTAAATTGATCAAATTATATTGGTGAGGAAATCAAATTTTAGGGAATTCATTAAATATTTAATCAAACACGGTAATATTATAACAGTTAAATATTTAATACTATCTATATTACTGTACCAACCAACAGCAGTTGTAAATTACACATTTATGTATAAATATTAAATTAAACCATGAATTACTCAAATTATCAGACTTGGGATTAACGATTAAAAAATTAACGATTAAAATTAATCGTTAAAAATATGGATAACTTTTAACTTAATCGTTAGTTTTAAAACTGATTAACTTTTAACTCTTTCTTAGTCGTTAAAATATTGGTTAAGGATTAAAACTAACGTCAGTTAATTAATTTGGCGCATGCCGGGAAAGATTTGTCACAATGGAAATGCCGACTTGGTGGGTGGGCCTGACGCGACAATAGGGATAGACATCGATGACAGATGTTTTGTAAACATCGATGTTTTAAGGTCGATGTTCGATGTTTTTGCCATCGATGGTACTTGGTCGATGTTTTAGTGACATCGATGTTTAGTAAAAAAAAACATCGGTCAGGGTCAGGAAACAGCTGGAGTTTTGGAAAACGTGTGAAACGTGAACACTTCACCTCGTCTCATCCCCACCATTCCTTCTCCACCCCACCACACCCCCGGCCAACGCACAAACTAACCTTTCATAACAGTATAACAGACAAAGAGACAGTCCAGCAAGTAGCCACTGTAGTGTAACCATACTACATTTTTTACTATTGAGTTGAGAGTTAACAGTTTTTGTTGTGCGTTGAAGTGTTCTTTGTTCTGTGTGAACTTTATTTAAATGTTTTTATTACTGTGTGACAGTTGATACTTGTGTAAATATTTAGTGTTTTGTTCATAATTAATTGACTATTGTAAAGACAGTAACGTGCAACTTTGGCCTTTCTTATTGTTGTTTGTTCTATGTTCCAAAGTAGGCATACGGCGTCTAAATAGTGAGTACTACTGTATATATATATTTAAGTTAACTGAATTAATTGAATAATTTGTTTATTTATAAAATTAGTAAACATTTTAAAATGCCCCCGAAAAGTGACTTGTGGAAACACTTTAATAAAAATCCTGACAAAACAGCCACTTGCCGGCATTGTGGTAAGATTTTAAAAACAAGTGGTAACACAAGCAATCTCAAATGTCACATGACAAGTAGACATGAGAAACTATTGGCCCCAATCAAAACTGTTTCACAGGAAGTGACTAAGCTAAAAAAAGGTCAAACATTGATAGATATTGAGGCAGACAAGATTGTTGCAACAGCAGGACCTTCATTTAAATTAAACGAAGCTGAATTAGGTTCATTCCACATCCAAGTGTCTAAAGATGTTCAAGCAGGTTCAAGTTCAACTAGTACTGTTATTGAAAATGTGAGTGAATTACAAAGTACAATTACAAGTTCTTTTAAAAACATCGAGTCTTTCAAAGTAGGAGGCACTCTAAATGTGAAAATTACTCAAGCAATACTATACATGGTGTGCAAGGACAATCAACCATTTAAAATAGTTCAACACAAGGGCTTTAAAATGCTAATGAAAACAGTTGCTCCTCACTATAAAATCCCCAGTGACAACACTATTAAACGACTTGTTAATGACAAATACGAGGCTATCGCTGATGTCATGAAAGAAAAGTTAAGAGATAAGAAATGTACACTTACCTCTGATATCTGGACAGACGCCCAAATGAGAAGCTTTCTGAGTCTTACGGTTCACTGTTTTGATGAAGATGACAGTGATGACCACAAAATCTTTAACGGGACATTAGGGGTTTTATTGCTCGAGGAAAGACATACGGGAGAATATCTTGCTGAAGAGCTGAAGAAAATATGTTCAGAGTGGGGAATTTTGGCCGAGAATGTGGTTGCCATTGTAACAGATAATGCGGTAAACATTAAAAGAGCTGCAGAACTTGCTTTTGGCACTAAAAAGCATATACCATGCTTTGTGCATACCTTAAATCTTGTTGTGGAGAGAGCCTTGGAAAAAACCCCTGAAGCTGAAAACTTAATTAAAATGGTGAAATCAATTGTCACTTGGTTTAAACAAAGTGTCGTTGGCAGTGACCAATTAAGAAAAAGAGTGGACAAGAAGTTGATTCAATCAGTGCCCACAAGATGGAATTCGACCTATTATATGTTAGACAGATTTTTAGAACTAAGGCCTATTGTTAACGACATAGTAACAGCTCAGCACCGCCTAAATTGAGGATATTGCTGAAATGACTGCAATCCTTCAGCCTCTAGAGAACGCAACCAATGAAATCAGTGGTGAGCATTACCTAACTAGCAGTATCAGCATACCAATTGCCCATCTTACTCTAGAAGAGCTGGAAAAAGTCATACCCAAAAAGTCAGTGGGAATAAAACTTTTACAGACAGTAAATTATGAGTTCAAAAAGCGGTTTGGCCAAATTGAACATGTACATCTCCTTGCTGTATCAACTTTGCTAGACCCCCGATTTAAAAAAGTATATTTCAAAGACCCAGTTGCATTGTCCAAAACCATAAATTATGTTAGTGGATTGTTGAAAACTCTGGATAATGAAAGAGAGCAGGAAGAAAGAAGTGTTTCGTCATCCTCATCAGACACTAATACAGACGCAGAACCCGAGAAGAAAAAGCGGAAATCCCTGTTTGGTAAACATAACCAAACCATTCAAACAACGTGGAGGAAAACTGAAGAACATGATTTTGGAAGGAAAAGAGTGATGCACCAAGAATTAGCATTATTTTTGGATGCACCAGCGGAGAAGATTCAGTAGAACCCTCTGGAGTTTTGGCAGCAGATGATGACAACTTATCCACTATTGACGAAAATAGCAAAAACATATGTGTCAACTGTGTCAACATCTGTTCCGTCGGAGAGACTCTTTTCCAAAGTTGGCCAAACTTTAACTCCGGCTAGAAATCGGCTAAAGGGAAAACTCCTTGAGAAGCTGGTTTTTCTTCATGATGTAGATGACCGATTATGGTCTTTGTAAATACGTTCTAAATATGTAAGTAAATATTTCTTGTAATACCTAATTAATTGAGTTTTATTCTCACTCCTCCCCCCTTCGTACATGTTAAAAAAATCAAAGCAAATTTGTGTGTAACTGATTAAAAATATTTAT
Organism: Philaenus spumarius; assembly: GCA_018207615.1. NCBI lineage: Eukaryota > Metazoa > Arthropoda > Insecta > Hemiptera > Aphrophoridae > Philaenus > Philaenus spumarius. The sequence continues at coordinate 11,066 of JAGFPH010012439.1, read as the reverse complement.
TTTTAGTAGGTTTTTATTTTTGGAACGTGTAATAACCATAAGATAAGGCTATAGGTATCATAATTGAATATTTTCAAGTTAACATTGTGTTTTTGTGTTAGTTCATATAAATTCGTATAGATTTATAAATGTCATAAGTCTTGCAAAGGGACTTGAAACAAGTGTTCCTTTAAATCAATTACAACTTTGAAAAAAATCAATACACTTTTGTAAAGTAATAAACTAAAAATAAAAACATCGACGTATATTTAAACATCGATGTTTTAGGGTCGATGTTATCGCTACATCGATGGTGGAGACCGATGTTGACATCGATGTTAAACATCGATGTTTTCTCATCGATGTCTTACCCTACGCGACAACATTCAATATTCCTTAGTTTGGGTTATTTATTGCTTATTGGCCGACCGGAAAGGGTGGGGTGTCTAAAGAAAGATAGAACTATAAGAGGGTGGGGTGTATAAGGTACCTGGGCTATTAGCTAACGGTAACGTAAACAAACAAAACAACGCCGTTAACACACCCATCAGTGTCATTCAATTAGATCTTGGGTATACGCATGCCATTATTACAGTTGGATAGTTTTGTTAATTTTGTATAAGTTGTTTAATTGTTTTGCCCTGTTATAGTGATTGACAGTTTAGATTTTATTTAGTGGGTGAGTGATTGTTAATAGTGAGTTAGGTCTAGTGTAGCAGTATTTTAATTTTTTACTTTTTAATTTTAATTTTATTATGTCTTTATTGTGGCCAGTCATTTTAAACTTTTATGAACAAATAACAAGGGAGGGAAATAGTTTAACATTTAAATGCCTATTGTGTTTACCTAAATTTAAAACAATCAAGGCTTTAGCAATTTCTGCCTCCAATTTAAGGACCCACTTAAAGGTAAGTTGTGTTTTAGCCGTTTTAGATTGTTGCCTATCCAATTTTTGTCGTCTATTATTGAGATTTGTGTTTTATTATAGGACATACGTTCAAGGGCGTTTACATAATATTATATTATAGGGCGTTTGCAATCATATTTTCAAAAATTCGCCAAATATAATAATTATATACCAATTCGAAAGTGGTCCGTAGCTTTTTTGTAGAGAAAGGTACAACTTTAGATCTACATAAAAAGTAGTAAACATTTTTGTATCTTTTTTTTCAAAATGTACAAAAGTTTTGTAATTTAGTTCTAAAGAGAACTGTATCAATATATTTATCAATTTCAAATTTCTTGTAGAGTGTAGATAAATCAAAGAATTGAATTGAATAATTAATTGTAAAATGTTGTTTTCTAAAATAATTCATTTAGTGGTCCTCAAATCACAAAATGATATTAAACGAATAAAAAACTCGAATAGGTTCCGAAAAATTGCTTCGAATCACAAAACCGCAAATAGCGAAAACCAAATCTTATGGGAAAAGGAAGGTTATGTTCGTGACATATAGAACATTTTAAAACATTATGTATTAATACCGGTACCTATAAATCCTCTAATTCATTTATACATAAGATACAGGCAGTCCTTGTCATCGCGGTCCCGCTTTACGTGATTTCACTTTTACGCAGTAAAAAAAAGTAATGAAACGGTTTAGTATTTAAGCTGAATTGTTTGGAGTGTAGGCTACAATTGATAATTTCATAAGTTATGGGAGCGTTATTTGTCATCTCACTCTCCCATCAAGGTCAGGGAGATGACCTCAAGGCTCTCATAATTCATAACGGTACCGGTACCTCTACCCACCCCTACTTGCTCTATCATTGTTTGAGTTTGTCTATTTTGAGAACTTAGTCAAGTCAAAGCATCAAGCAATCTTTCGCTGTCAGTACTAGTAGTGAAAATATTCTAATCTAAAACGTAGTAAAAACATAATTTCTTTCAAAATATTTTACTGTAATTTCAATTAATTTTCCCTACAACTGTCCATGTTAATGTTTTTCAACGCCAAGCCATTTCGGTACGTGTTTTCAAAAATTTGAAAAATGTAGTAGGCCTAATTATAAACCAATCTAAAAGTGTTCCATATCTTTTTGTAGAGAAAGGTTCAAAGAAGTCATATATGGCAGTAAAAAAATGATTGATGCAAAATTTACAAAGTTATTAGCTCAAGAAACAAAAATTTTTAGTAACGAAGGGAAAAAGTTCAACTTTAGGCCTACATAAAGAGTAGTAGCCTAAAGATTTTTTGTATTTTTTTTCGTAAATGTAAAAAGGTTTCGTAATTTAGTTTTAAATAGAACTGTATAAAAATATATATAAATTTCTTATTTTGAAAACATCAGTTTTTATGTTCCTACCACAAGACTGCTAACAAAACTAGGCGTAGATTGAATAGTAATTTAAATTTAGGAATGTATTCTTTGCCCAAAAATGAAATACTATTATAAGAAAGTGTAGAGAATAAATCAAAGAATTGAACCGTATACTTGTAAATTATTATTTCACTAAAGTATTTGAATTTAGCTTTACTAATGAAATGAAACGTCGTGTGCGTATTGATAAACCATATGACGTGCCGTATTTTAACTTTTATCAGTTAATTTTTTTTAACTTTAACTTTAATCAGTTAATTTTTTCAGACATTAACTTTAACTTTAATCCGTTATTTTTTTCTGGCATTAACTTTAACCAGTTAAATATTTTGGTTAACTTTCCCAAGTCTGCAAATTATAACAAAAGAAATAACTAATTGGTTTTTGTAATCCAACTACCGGTTACAGATTTGCATTAAATATTTAATTAATTGATACAAAGCTACCAAAATTCGAAAACATTCAATAAAACTAACATTTTTAGAAACTGAATGCTAGAGGATGGTTTCAAGGACATAACACAGCAAGTGCATTGGAACAAGTGGCCACAATCACTACCGTAATTTGCTGATAATTGTTTTGATGTATCAGAATACGCAGTTTTCTTATTGTTTAATTTAGAAGTTCATCTAATCTTTAATGTTTATGTCTCAATTAAAAATTGTATTAATCTATGATGATTTTAAATATTTATTTTTAACTATTTTCCTTAGAAATGTAATTTTTCCCTGACCTTAACCAAAATTCCCTGATTTTTCCAGAAAAGTAAAATACCCTGACTTTTCCAGGTTTTCCCTGTCGCTAGCCACCCTGTTATGGTATACATACGCATGAAAGTGTGTTGTCTACTTTTTGCTGCGAGTCGGGCAGGGTTCCTATTTAATCTTCACCTCACAAAATATCCTACGGCCGATCAGCTGATACGATATTTTTGTGAAGGTTGATGAATGGCAGTTTTCTGATTCTTGACTGGTTACAAACAGCTAGTGTTCTAATACTTTCTTTAGATGTTAATAATTATTATTACTATTTGCATATTGGTACCATAGTAATAATTA
>JAGFPH010012438.1:16929-30217 GCA_018207615.1 Philaenus spumarius | reverse complement strand
ATGTGGAATGGCGTGCGAAGCACGCAATGCTTTGTGTATTGAAGACAATCCCAACATGTGGAATGGCGTGCGAAGCACGCAATGCTTTGTGTATTGAAGACAATCCCAATATGTGGAATGGCGTGGAACCATTTTGCAGCTATTCAGCACCGTCGCGAATAGACCTATTTCCCAAATTGTTGGTCGAAACCCTAAAATATCGGTCTATAAACTTAATTTTGGAAATTTGCTCAACTCACGTCAGCGGTTCAGCTGCGTGGTCGAATTATTTGTATTGCTTTTGCGGACGGGCTATCAGATCAGTAAGGAAATTAAATTTGCAGAACAATCTCCAATAATAATATTTTTGATATAAAACTCCAAAAAACGTCATTCGAGTATCAAAACCGCGAAACGTTGCACTTCGAATCAAAAGACACCCGGACGGTAGTTTGATATTTTTACCAACGAACTCGTCCTAACGTCTTTGAAACGCACTGTGTGTACCACATTTGGACCAAATCGGACGTAAATGCTACCGGTTGTGCGAACATTTTAGTGACAACCCAAACGGATTTAAACTGGGTTCTCTTATGATATTTTACGTTTTGGTCGATTTTGGGTTAACCGGACCGGCTATAAGGTCATGTAAAGAAACAAACTGTGCAGAGCAATCTCCTTTATTCATTCTTTTTGAGATAAAACTCCAAGAAAGTTTAATTTAGGTACAGATCGTGCTTCCATTGTTTTACTTTTTTGGCTAACGGACTAGTCCGAGCAAATTAGAAAACCGACTTATTTACCAAATTTAGGACCAATCGGATGTATATTGCGGCCGGGAGACCAAAAAATTTGTTCTCATTGACCACTTCGGTCTCACCATAAGAGTCACTGCAATAGCTCATTTTTCCTATGGAAATACGCTATTAACGACACTTACTATTCATTTATAAAAAAAAAATAGTATGGTTATGAAATATGTCCTCTTGTATTTTAAAATTATCTGCGTACGTTCAAAATAAAAGGGGAGTTTTATCAGTAAAGCATCAGCTGTTTTCGGCTCAACTCTGTCGCGACTTTGTTTATGTGCTCATTTAATGGAAATGTCATTCTTTTACAGCTGCCCCTCTATAGGAGAACGTTTTTCTGAATTTCCAATAGTAATAAAACTTGGATATACCATACTTAATACCCGAGACCTATCAAACTCTATTCTTGTAATGAAAAACACAAATTCAGACAGTTTCCTTTAAATATTTAAGGGTCTGCTCCCGTAAATGAGAAAGCAACCGACGACGCCAGCGCTTCAACCTATAGCCGTATCTAAACAGTGCAATTTTTAGCAGCCGAGCGCTTTGCCGTTGCCGCATTTAAAACCAATTTATAAATCCGTCTTTTGTAATTGATTGCTGAAATAAAAAAAAACTGAATATTCTTTATAAAATTGCGGATCTGGATTCACTTTTAATTATAAATTTTGTATTGTGCAAAGAAAAAAGTTCAAACTTGGTACTTAAAAAATGTCAATTGAGTGAAAAATTAAAGGGATTTAAAAAAAATGTGGAACGCAAAATGGATGCGTGTTGTTACTGTGGTTGAAATGAGACCTTGCAAACAATTTTATGAAAAAAAATTATTCTACCACGCAGCTGAACCGCTGACGTGAGTTGAGCAAATTTCCAAAATTAACTTTATAGGCCAATGTTTTAGGGTTTCAACCAACAATTTGGGAAATAGGTATATTCACGACGGTGCTGAATAGCTCTAAAATGGTCCACACCCCAACCCCCGTATTGGGAGTATCTTCAATACACAATGCCAACGCCAACCCCACGTTAGAGTCCACCACAGGGCTTTGAACCGGGTACTTCTATGGTATTTTCCGTTTTGATCGATTTTGGGGGAACGAAGCGAGCTACAAGGTCGCGTAAAAAACTAAAATGTGCGGAATAACATCCTACATTTATTTTGTAGAAAAAACTCAAAAACAAATTCATTCTCGTTGGAAAAATCTCAAAAAATATTTACTTCCGGTCATACAAGGTGCTCCGATAGTTGGATTTTTTTTGGCAAACGAACTCGTCCGAGCGACGTAGACAAACAACATGTGTACCAAATTTGAACTAAATCGGATTTAAAGTGCGGCCGCTAGAGTGCGAACACATATATACATAAGTATATGTATGGTTTTTAATGACACTCCAAAACGTGTTCTGGGGACCATGATCGGTGCTCATTTGCTACTCCCGATCTTAGGTTTTACCATAAGGGCCACTGCAATAGCTGTTTTTCCTATGGAAATTCGCTAATAAACTAAATAAATGGTTGCTACTATGGGATACAAATCCAAGATGGCTGCCACTACGGCCGACGCTTAACGTTCTACTTTCACTTTGTTTTGAGTAAACTTGCAGCTTGATTCCCTAATAGGTGAAGATAGTTATTGGGGTGGTCTTATTGGTAAAAAATAAAGGAGAATCTTCTCCTAAACCTAATATGTGTAAGGATTCGCTTCTTTTACAAGATATCCGCCATTTTGTTTATTTACTGAACAGTGTATACTTCAAGAACGGATTAAACGATCGAGTTGACAATTTGCCCGTTACCTATCAATTTAAAGACCCAATTTGGAAAAATCGTCACGTTAAAATAATCAGTTTCAAGATGGCGACCAGAAATGTATAAGAACGACAAGAGCACATTCTTGAAGCCAGCTCAATTTGTCAAAACAGCGACCGTTAGTTTGACGGGTTCATAGGAACAGAGCGTAGGCAATAATTATATTGCAACACCAATTAGGATTAATCAAATAGATAAAAAACTTACAAAAAAAGAGTGAATTATTTGATCATATAATGAATGCTATTGTAGTATACTAGTTGGCCCGACCGGACTTTGCACGGATAGACAAATCAAAGTTAAATGTATATTAACGAAAAATATATTGTATCAATAAATATATTACACTATGTATTTCTTATGGGAATTTTTAGTAACTTGACCCACCCCCAAAACAACCTAAAATTTTGAATTTTTAAAAACCCTTTCTTAGCGAGCATCTATGGAAATAGAGGAAGCTACATACCAAATTGTATTCCAATCCGTTCGGTAGGTTTTGAGAAATCGTGATTTAGAAACTTTGACCCCCCCAAAACCCCCACCTAAAATTTCGAATTGTTGGAAACCCTTTCTTAGTGCGCGTCTAGAACCTATAAAGAGTATTAGCGCCAAATTTAATGTTTGTAGGCCTCGTGGTTTTGGAAAAACTGTGATGAGTCAATGAGTCAATGGTTTTTGGCTTTTATAATTATAGATAATAGATTGTATACTACATACCCTATTACACAATGCACGGTGTATTGAAAATACTCCCAATACGGAGGTTGGCGTGCAATGCACTGTGTATTAAAAATACTCCCAATACGGGAGTTGGCGTGCGAAGCACGCAATGCACTGTGTGTTGAAAATACTCCCAATACGGAGGTTGGCGTGCAATGCACTGTGTATTGAAAATACCCCCAATACTGGAGTTGGCGTGTGAAGCACGCAATGCACTGTGTATTGAAAATACTCCAAATACGGGAGTTGGCGTGCAATGCATTGTGTATTGAAAATATTCCAAACACGGGGGTTGGCGAGCGAAGCACGCAGTGCATTGTGTATTGAAAATACTCCCAATACGGGAGTTGGCGTGCGAAGCGCGCAATGCACTGTGTATTGAAAATACTCCAAATACGCGGGTTGGCGTGCGAAGAACGCAATGCATTGTGTATTGTAAATACTCCAAATACGGGAGTAGGCGTGCGAAGGACGCATTGCACTGTGTATTAAAAATATTCCCAATACGGGGTTGGGAGTGAGAAGCACGCAATGCATTGTGTATTAAAAATACTCCAAATCCGGGGGATGGCGTGGAATGCATTGTGTAATGAAAATACTCCAAATCCGGGGGATGGCGTGCAATGCATTGTGTATTGGAAATACTCCAAATACGGGAGTTGGCGTGCGAAACACGCAATGCACTGTGTATTGAACATACTCCCAAGATTCGGGTTGGCGTGCGAAGCACGAAATGCACTGTGTATTGAAAATACTCCCAAAACATACAAGCTTTCACATTTATGATATTTTTGTTATTAAGTTTATAAAACCTAGAAAACATAATGTATTTTACATACATAACTAAACACATAGGGTTTTACACATTTTTCACTTTCCCCTCTGAAAATAAATTCACCCTGAAGTAGCACTTGTAAGCCCCGACTACATTATTCATTAAATCAGTCGCTTCGCTCCGTTAGGTAAACTAGAGCTTGCACGGGTTTCAATTAAAAACACAACATTCGCCTTTCCCTTTTGTGTTAAATAAACTCTGCCTTATTCACTGCAAGCTCTTCTTGTAATTATGAAGCCAGGAAGCATTATATATGTTTAACTAGTAAGTGCCAGTGAAAAATCACAGGCAGATTAATTGGCTATAAATCAGAAATACATCATTTAAACAAATACTATTTACAAACAACAGACTTTATCTAGGCCTACCTAATTAGGCTAACGGGGATTTGCTAACTTTTAACTCGGTAAACGTGTACAATTACAAGTATTATAAAATTGTACGCCTATTGGTAAATTATATAAGGCTACGTTATTCTACACATAAAGAAAGATAAAAATACTATGTTTTAAATGCTTTTTATTTCATATTGATAGATAAAATGATTTAGAAGTTATTTATCTATACTAATATTATACAGAGGTAAAGTTTGTTTGTTTGTTTGTTTGTTTGTATGTAGGGGGTAATCTCTGGCGCTACTGAACCGATTGAAAAAATAGTATTACTAATAAAAAGCTACACTATCCCTGAGTAACATAGGCTATAATTCATTTCGGTAAAAACCTTTTTTTATTTTAATATTTGTAAATTTAGTCGGAAAAATCTTAGGTTAGGCCTGGAATGATAAACCAACACATGTATTTACATTTATTGCCATAGCAACCAATTGAATAAAATAACAGATAATATTATAGATGTTTGCTTCAATATTTCCATTAACAGCTGATTTTAAAATTTGAAGCAATTATTTTTGTATTTCTAGCTTTTAGGTTAGGGTTTTAAAGTGTAGACCTGAGCTTTGCTGGTTCTTTTAACTATTATTAACTGCTGTTATAAAATATAAGAAATAATTTGGTTTGAACATTAACAATATTTACCATCTTAGTTTTGAGGTTAGTATTAATACTACAACTTTATTATAAATAAAACATAACGTATGTTTTTAGAAGGTTCTATTGGGGGTTGGCGTGCGAAGCACGCAGGGTTCTCCCCTAGTATTATAGTAAAGACATTAATAATGGAATATGTATTATATGTTATACGAAGATGTACGAATGTTTCCGAAGCTAAACAAATACTTATCTCTTTTTTTAAATTTGTATAAACCAATATATATTGATGATAAAAGGTTGTGTTTTTATACAGTTTATAACCCCAAAGCGAATCTTATAACGTATTGTAGTATAAATTAGTTTTTTAACTCATATTTAAAAAAAATCAACTTCACAAGAAATTAGAATGATTGAAGTCGTAAACATAACCCCAAAGAATAATCTACACTGGGATTTGTTTAAGTATTACAGAAGATGTTTGAAATCAGCTGTTATATTATATGTTACTCACGTACGTACGTACGGACATACACTCGCTTTATAGGTGGTTTATATCTATACATATAAATTTAATTGAAGCATCTGTCTGTGATTTCTTAATATTATAAACTTTTTTTTAAGCTCTTATGGTTGTTTACCCATTACGAAATACTAAACACACATTTATAATTTTGTTGTCTGTCTGTCTGTTTGTTTGGCCGGGCTAATCTCCGGAACGGCTGAACCGATTTTGACAAAAATTTTACTCACCTTTAGAGGACTATTTACTCACCTTTCAAAGGCTATTTAGGCTACTTTTTATTCCTAAAATATATAAAACTCCTGTAAAATATTTTGAAATGTTTTAAAAATTATAGACAAAATTAAGGATTCTGTAAACAAATGTTGGGGATATTGCTTGTCTATTTCGATCCATGTCTTACATTGTGTACAAGTCACAGTTAAACAAACCAAAAAACTTAGTTCGAAGTGGCTCTGTCCTAAACAATCATCGTTTCCGTAAAAATTACTATACAACAATTTTAAAAGTGTATAAATTATGAATAAAATTAGGGATTTTGTGGTTTGCATTGGCATCACCATATATTATGTTACCTCAGGTGTTGCCGAGCGATGCGAGCACAGGCAGAGGCCCTAGTCGAAAATAAAATACGTAAATATCTATCCTCTTTTCTCCGGCCGCAAAGTGCAGTCCATAATCCGAGACCGTATTTCGAGGTGAAAACTCGCAAAGCAGGACGTCATCCGTGGCTAGAGTCAGAGGTACAAACAAGTTGCACTAATATATTTCATTTACGTAGGCAGCTATTCATCGATTTCGTGAGTAGACCAACTTCCCAAATAGTTGGTTGAAGCAATAAATTATATGAACATAATTTTAAAGGTCTGAGACAGAAAGATTGTTAAGGCTGATAAAGGTAATACTGTAGTGATTTTGGATAAAGCTGATTACTTTAGTAGGGTTTCAAAAATGTTAAAAGAAGGACCTTATAAAGAAATATCTAAAAATCCACTTAACAAATTTGTTAGGAACACTAAAGATACCATAAAAAATTGTGGTTTGGTGATTCCTAAAAATGATGTTTTTAAATTTCATGTTTCCAATCCAGTATTTTTTTTTTATATTGCCTTCCTAAAATTCATAAGGAAGGTAAATCGATGAGGCCTATTGTTTCAGGGATTAACTCACCGACTTACGTTCTTTCAAAATGGTAAGCGGAGGAGTTTAATAGTTTTGAAACTAAATTTGGATCTTTCTCTATTAAAAATAATTTAGAATTTACAGAAATAATTAGGGATGTTAAACTCCAAAGCAACGAAATACAGTAGACTCCCGATTATCCGCGATAATGGGTGGCTGAACTTCCGTGTATAATCGAAATCGCGGATAATCCGAAACTAACCTAAAATGCCCTAGAAATAGTTCAAAATGACCGTAAAACTAAAATAAGTGCTTAATTAATCTTTACAAAAGGTTCAGGTAATAACAATTAATTTAAATATGTACAGTATTACGTACATTTATATGTTGGAAAAATTACATAGTTTCACACACACTTTTTACATTGTATTTACAAAGAACAAAAACAAAACAAACACAGTCCAGTACATAACTACTACAGTACTACTGTTATCAAAATGCACTTTCAATATCAATCTCTATCAGCATGGAGTAAAAAAGTCCTTTATTCATTTTTGTTTCTTTGCATTTGACTCCTTTTTTACAATGGCTGAACGAATTTTTCTTAACACTGATTTAGTGACACTGACGACTGCGTTAAGGGAGAAATAGCGAGTTGTTACTATTGTTTTTGTTGGGCGTGGGGGTGAGAATAGTCCCGTTATGAAGGTTATTTGATTTTTCTGATTACTGTATTGTCTTTGAGGTGGCGCTACAGTCTGCGCGCGAGATAATGGGCCTTCACTCGCTAAACTTCGTTCGCCGTAGTATCGCATTTGGGTTATTTTACGTATTTAATTTGTATTTTTTTGGTGATTGCGGTATTTTTTGGCGATCGCGTTTAAGCCGCAACGCGGGTAATCCACTCGTGGATAATCGGGGTTCTACTGTATTAGTTTCATTTGAAGTTAGCTCTCTGTTTCCTAGTATTCCAATTAAAGAGACTATGGGTTATTTTTGAGAGAATTTCTGCACAAAAATCAGGTAGAACCTCGGAAAATTGATGAGTGTATAAGATTAACCGAGGTCTGCATAGATCAAAATTATTTCCAATTTAATAATGTTTTTTATCAACAGCTTGATGGGACGGCTATGGGCAATTGTTTGTCTCCTTTCATAGCAGACCTTTTCATGAGTAAGTTTGAGGGAGTTAAGCAATGATCTTGACTACTTTCCTAGAATATGGCTGAGGTATGTGGATGACATTTTTGCCATTTTTGACCTCAACAAATCCAGTGTTCAGGAATTTGTAGATTGATTAAATGGCAGACACAATTCTATTAGATTTACTCATGAAACTGAATTGAACCAAAGCTTGCCATTTTTAGATATTTTATGTATTAGAAATAAGCAACAGATAGAATTCGATTTATATAGGAAACCCTCAAATAATCATAGGTACATATTAAGCAACTCGAATCATAGTTATAAACATAAACTTTCTACTTTTAATAGTATGATAAATAGAGCAATTCAGATCCCCCTTACACCGAAACGTTTTTACAATGAGTTGAATGTTATTAAAAATATAGCTCAGTTCAATGGAAAAATTACTGATAATTTGTTAAGGAAACAGAAGCTAAAAAATGTTAGAATAAATTCCACGACGCTCCAACCGGAAGGAAAAGAAAAATTGAAATATGTTAGTTTACCTTTTGATTCCATACTTACTAAAGGCCTGGAGTATATTTTTAAGAAATGTAACCTTAGGATTGCTTACAAAAGTCATAATAACCTTAGATAACTGTTAGGTAATCCTAAAGATAAAATTCCAATGTTGGAAAAGTCTGGAATTTATGAAATAAAATGTGACACTTGTGAAAGGGTTTATCTAGGTCAAACAAAGAGAAAAATTATGACGAGATTTAAAGAACACATATCACATATTCCAATAGGCCTGAAAAATCTAGCGTTGCGGAGCACATTCTTGAAACAAACCAAAACTTGGAAATATCCAATGTTAGGTTAAAAAAAGAAGTGACTTCAAACAAGTTATTGAACAGCTTGGAAAGAAGGCCTATTCCTAACTCGTCATTGTTTTCTTTACTTAGGACTGGATAGGAACCTTTAGCAATAGATAGTACTGTATTTATTATTGGTAATATTTCTTAACCTTAATTTAATTTTTTAACTTTCAGTTATTTGTATTGTTTTTTTTTTTTTTTTTTAAGACCATAGACCTATATTATTTATATTTTGTTGATCTGTATTTGGTTAACATTGGGTTTTAAGTTTATGTTATTATATTTTATTAAGTATTTAATTTCTTTTGTTTTTTATTTATTTCATTAGGCCTATTAGTTCTTTATTTTATTTTATTATTATTATTTTAATTTCTGTTTGACTTTTTATAGTTTTAGTAGAGACCAGTTTGTTATTTTTTGTATTTAATAGTTTTATAATTTATTGTAAAATTGGTTTTTATTGTTAATAATAGATACATGTTAGTAGATTTAATGTGGCTCCTCCCATTCCCCCACCCCCACCAGGTCGGTCTTGGATTAACAGGTATGGGGAGGAGTGGGGGGAGGGCGTGTACAGTATATATAGGTTGTAATATTTCGATACTAACCTTGCCGGACCTACTTCGAGCTTACCGCCCAACACTGTACGTGTCAGGGTCGATTGGGACCATTTCAACAAACTAATTGCTGAACGCCTAACACATCCTGCACCCCCAAATTCCGTGGAGGAATTGGACGAGCAGGTCAGCTCGTTACACAATCTATTAACACTTTCAGTTTCAGATGCTTCCACCGCCGCTTCCCACGAGACGTCGCGGGAAACCCTTCCCGTAAAATTACGGAAGGAAATTGCCAAGAGGCGAAGACTTCGAACCAAGTGGCAGTTCACTCGTTCTCCGGCAGCAAAGAATCTCTTTAACCGGCAGAACAACAGAGTTAAAAATCTTTTAAATGATTTCAGGTCTGAGTCATGGAACTCATATCTGCATACTCTGGAATTGCAAGACGGTAGTGCTTGGAAAGTGGCCAAGATACTTCGTAGTGAAAAGCGCTCAAGTCGGCCTTTGCACGGGCAGCGTGGCCTAGCCTACTCTGCCCTGGAAAAGGTCGAGACTTTCGCTGACACTATGGAGGATCAGTTTCAACCAAATCACGACGTTTGCGATGAGGATCATGCAGATATGATCGAGGAGTTCGTAGACGACTACTTTGCTGAGCCACCGGAGGCTGACGACGACATCGAACCATTCACTCTCAAGGAGGTGCGGGCCGCTGTCTCTGCTGTCAAGCCGAAGAAAGCCTCCGGGCTGGATCGGATTGGCGGCAGAGCCTTGCTTGCTGCGCCCCCTCAGTTAGTGGAGGTATTACTAAATGTGTTTAATTCTGTCCTCAGGTTGCGCCACTTCCCTTCCCAGTGGAAGACCGCAAAGATCATTCTCATTCCGAAGCCGGGGAAGGACCATCTCTTTCCGCAGAATTATCGCCCGATATCTCTGTTGCCGACCATCTCCAAAATATTCGAACGTCTTTTTCTTTCTAGGATGCAGCCTTATCTAGAGGACTACATCAGACCAGAGCAATTCGGCTTCCGACGTGGACATTCCACCACGCTCCAGCTCGTTCGTGTTATCAACAAACTGGTTGATAACCACAATAAGTTCTTGTCTTCTGTTGCAGTATTGCTAGACGTCAGCAAGGCTTTTGATAAGGTATGGCACGAAGGCCTCCTCTACAAGTTGAGCGAGTCTCCTGTTCCGGTGGCTGCTGTACACTTGATCCGTTCCTACCTCTCAGGCAGATCCTTCAAGACCTTCGTAGACGGCGAACTCTCCACTCTGCGGCCGATACTTGCTGGTGTTCCCCAAGGCAGTGTCCTGGGACCAGTACTGTATCTGGTTTATACTAACGACTTTCCTACTATTCCAGGTGTGACACTCTCGCTGTACGCTGATGATGCGTTACTACACTGTAGTAGCATGAATCCAGCATACGCATCTAAGACCATGCAGAAACAAATGGACACGTTGTCCCCGTGGCTGCAGAAATGGCGCATTAAGATAAATGCGGACAAATCTGATTCTATCTGTTTCAGGAAAAGGCGTAAAATGAAACGCAGAACCATTCCCGCAGTGGAGCTTGACGGGGTGGCTATCCCTTGGAAGCCTACCGTAAAGTACCTCGGCATAACGCTGGACAGTCGACTCAACTTCAGGCGACATGTACAGAACAAGGTCTCCGAAGGAAAGAAAATCCAGGGTTTCCTCTCACCCTTGTTGGCGAGGCATAGCCCTCTGCCAGTAAAAGCTAAATTAACAATTTTTCTGTTAATAGTTCGCTCAGTGCTGATGTACGCGTCTACCGCTTGGTGGACGCTTGCCAGCAAATCCAGCAGGAAAAAATTGGAGACTCTTCAGACTACTGCTCTTCGCAGACTCACGCATCAGCCATGGTACGTGAGGAACTCTACCATTCTAGGGTCAGCTGGTATCCCTACCCTAGAATTGTTTGCTATAAGATGTGCCACTAAACTGTTTCAGGACGCACGCAACTCAGGCTATCCTCATATAGCTGAGATCTGCGAGAGACTCGACATCCCAGAAGATGGTAGGCCCCGTCCTGCCGCTATCCTGGACGACCCGCCATAGGTTTCTTTAGGCTGCGACTCCATTCATATAGATAGATACTAACCTGTTTGCCTTCTTATATTTAAGTGAGTTTTAGATTGCTGCTTGCAGCCATTAGGGAATGGCCCCTAGATGCTGCTGACGCTCACCCCAGTGATGCATGCGGAGTGTCTCTGTCCGTTACGCGGTTACAGGAGTGTTGTACCGCTGCCTCAGGAGAGGTCACGCAAGAAACACTCTTGTGACTGGGTTCGGAGTCAGAGTGACTTCCTTACTTACTTGGGGTGAGGGCGGTTTTTTTAGTGGGTATTGCCAGATACCGTTCTGGTTGAGCCCCACAGTACCTCTAATTTGGATTGAGGTCTGCACGAAACGCATTTTTTTCGCCTAAAAAAAAAATGTATACTTTAGTAGTGTTAAAACTTTCTATGATGACCATGTCATCGAAATATACATGAAGGTAAGGTATTAAACTTAACTTACAATTTAGTTGTTTAGTTATAGTTTTTGCTCCTTGTTTTGTGGTTCGGGTCTTTATTTAAATCAGTATAATTTTGAAAGTTCGCTCAACTCACTTCAGCGGTTCAGCTGCGTGATCGAATTATTTATGAATTTAGACTTTTTTCAGTTGACATTAAAGGATTATTTTAATTTCACTCTCATATATTAAAATCTAAGTTAATGTATTTATTTAAAAATAGAATGATTGTAACACAATAACAGATATTATGAATATATCCTAAAGGTTGTAAAACGCAATAGTATAGTGCTACAGTATCCTTATATATAATACGTGAAGCAGTTTTTTGTAAACACAACTTCTCCCTTATTTCTGGACCAAATTTAATGTTTGAGTTGTCAAAAGATTCTTCTCATTTATAAGTTTTGCAATAAGGTTTTAGATGTTAAAAATTCTTATCCTTAATGGCGTGAGCTAATCTCAAAGGTCAGGTTTTCCCCACAAGATTAACATGGGACGAATTTAAAAACCATTTCTATACAAAACAGCTGTTTATAATAAGAAACAAACTAATCCAGCTGCTTTCGTAGATGTAAATAATTATGTTTATAGTATTCAGGAGGTTATAAAAATATTTCTATACAAAACAGCTGTTTATAATAAGAAACAAACTAATCCAGCTGCTTTTTTACAAGTAAATAATGATTTTTAACCAACAGATATTACAGTTGATTCGGATGTCCAGCTTTTAGTACATACAAAATAATATTTTAAGTTAGGCCCATTTTGAACCAACACATGTTTCAACACACACAAACCAATACTTGGGTAAAGGAATTTAAAAATAATAAAACACTAGCCTATGTTACATCCTAATTAAAAATAAATAAGACATATAGTAGACCTATTTGTTGATAATATACGGTAATTGATAGTAAGTAACTTTTTGGTTAGGTTTTTTATTAAGCGTAGGCCTACAACTGAGCTTTACTGGGCCTTTATTAACTGAGCTGGGGTTTTAACCTTTATTATAACTGTTGTTATAAAATATAGAAAATAATTTGATTTGAACCAACATGATTTACCATCTTAGTTTTGAGGTTATTGTTAATCCTACCCCCTTTATTATAAATAAAACATGATATATGTTTTTAGAAGGTTCCATAGGGGGTTGGCGTGCGGAGCACGCAGGGGTCTTCCCTAGTAAGATATATTGTATTAGTTTTTACTTTCTCACCCCTGTAGCCTACTTAGTATATGGAGAAAGTATTGTTTTCGTCCAAATTTTCGAATTTAAATTTTTAGTGGAATTATCTGTGTTGGTGCTCCCTGAACAAAAAAATATTTTTAGTGGAATTGTTTGTTTTGGTGCTCCCTGAACCAAAATAAATTGTTTAGTGGCATTATCTGTGTT
>JAGFPH010012438.1:0-16919 GCA_018207615.1 Philaenus spumarius | reverse complement strand
CCCTGAACCCAAAAATATTTTTAGTGGAATTGTTTGTTTTGGTGCTCCATGAACCAAAATAAATTGTTTGGTGGCAATATCTGTGTTGGTGCTCCCTGAACCCAAAAATATTTTTAGTGGAATTGTTTGTTTTGGCGATCCCTGAACCAAAATAAATTGTATAGTGGCATTATCTGTGTTGGTGCTCCCTGAACCCAACAATATTTTTAGTGGAATTGTTTGTTTTGGTGCTCCCTGAACCCAAAAAAGTGTTTTTTTGGTGATGTCTATCCGTGTGTCTGTTAGGATGTGTACAGAGCTGGAGACCATAAAAACGGTCCGATTTTGATGAAATTCGGTATGTAGTTCTGGAATATCACCAGGGTTTTTTTAATTTTACCCCCCAAAAATGGCCAAAAAACGAGAAAAATCTAAATTTATCAAAAACGGATCTGACGATTTTGATAAAATTTGGCTTATTTGTAGCCTTAATGTACCCTACCATATGCAAAAATACTGCATCTTTCTAAAAATTATAGTTTAGGTCATAATAATAATAACAGATTTTTGTGGCCAAAAAGGAAAATAACCATCTCCTATCAAGGTGAAGAGGTCCTATAAACTCCTCTTGGGAAGGTATAAAGTTTCACCTGGGAGAAAGTATGTGGCAGTTATATGGTACCGTTTATTTTACTTTCTTACTATACTTTAGTATAGAGAAAGTATAGTGATCGCAAAAAAAAATCAATGTTGAGATTGTTGTGGAAATATCCATTTTGGATCCCCATGAGTCAAAAAAAGTAGTTTTTACAAAATTTCTGTCTGTATGTATACAAAGCTACAGACAAATAAATGTATGTATACAAACTAATACATATTATTATTATAAGATAGAGAGAAAACTATTCGATCGATTTCGAACAAATGAGCAAATTTGAAAGGTTTTAAAAAAATTTGAAAACACCCAACCCCCCTTTTTGGCCAAAACCCCCCCAAAAAATCAGATACTATTTTTCTATAAAAAAACGGCTCTAACGATTTTGATAAAATTTGGCTATTTCTGGCCCTTAATTTACCCTACCATATGCAAGAAACCACATCTTTCTAAAAATTCTCGTTTATCTAATTATAATAAAAATTTGTTCGAAATCGATCGAATAGTTTTCTCTCTCGCTAATAATAACAATATTTATAAGTTACTCCTACTGTAATACAATTTATTATGAAGTCACAGTGAATCTGTTTAATGATTTAAATATATTTGTGAGAAAGTATGTGCCAGTTCCTCATTTATTATTTATATCCCGTACAGCTTACAGACTTGAAACACACATTCAAGTCAAACTAATAAAGTGAAAACTGTCTTCATATCGCAGCCGGTGTTAGCGGTCCATTTCTTGATATCGCATTATTTGATGCGACCCTTCCACTTTATTCGGGGAATAAAACTCATTTTTGTGGACCATAAACCTTGGCTGGAGATTGGACAGCGGTGGTGTGGATATCTTTTGTAAGGGATGAGATCCGAGAGCTGAGTTTAACCAATATAAACCCTTCTCAAATGGAACGGAAAACCTTATGTGCGGCTTTAGTTACAGCCAGAGGCATCCGACGTAGCCTATTGGGAGACTGGATCAATTAACAGGTTAACTGCTACGCAAATTTTGTATTTCCTGTGCTAGGAGCTGAGCTTTTATTTTTTATATTTATAGTCTAAATAAGTATAAAATACTTTATTTTTTATTTATGAACCTTTCTACTTGATAATCAAAATTGGCGTGCGAAGCACGCAATGCTCTAGTGTATTGAAAATACCCCCAAATACGGGGTGGGAGTGCGAAACACGCATTGCATTGTGTGTTGAAAATACCCTCAGTACGAAGGTTGGCGTGCGAAGCACGCAATGCATTGTGTATTGAAAATGTTCCCAATATGAGGGTTGGTGTGTGAAGCACGCAATGCACTGTGTATTGAAAATAATCCCAATACGGGGGTTTGCGTTCGAAGCACTGTGCGTCGGCTGCTTCTCTTAGTGTTCAGTGTCAAGCTCACATGTGCGTCCTTAGCAGTACCTTGAAGATGGGATTTTGATAAATATTTAGTTCGAAGTGATCCTATCCCTGGTTAAACCGGTATCTTAAGATGTTAAATTTTTGTACGATTGAAAATGTTGTGTCATCACTAGAACATATTTGAGAAATAACATGGGTAAACTGACAATCCATAACTGATAAGAGTCTGAGGTAGGACTCCAGTATTCCAAGGAAATTGATATTATCACTGGATTGTTATCAGTAGTTGTGCTTTCAACGTAGAAGACTATTAACTGCTGTATCTAGAAACTTAGAGTTTATTCGTTCCTTTTAAGCTTATGCAAAATTGTGTAAATATTTGTTTAGTACTAGATTTTGAATAATCCTTAAAAATTTGACTGATCGCCATTTTCGATAGGGTTAAGATAGAGACCTCTAATTTGTGCCATTCTTCTTCATTTATCAAGTCCTTTACAATGAGGTTGCCATTTGATGGGGGTTTGTATTTAAGATGATTTGACCCTCTCAACCCCCCATTTTGAGGTAAGGGGTGAAATGGTCGGTTACACCAAAATTCATCTCTCTTTGTCATATAAAGACACCCCGAAGCTTATTTATTTATTTCTACTTGTTCCAAAGTTAAAAGTTAAGGGGGGGGGGGGCATTTTGGACAGCCGGTTTTTACTATATTTGTGTATAAAATATCTATATCTATATATGTGTTCGCACTCTAATGGCCGCGTTTTAAGTCCGATTTAGTCCAAATTTGATACAATCGTTGGTTTTTTAATTAGCTTGGACAAGTTTGTTAACCAAAAAATCCAAAAAACGGAGTTTTAAAGATTTTTCGTACAAAAATGGAACTTGTTTTCAGGTTTTATATCTACCTATATAAATCAAATTGAAGTGTCTGTCTGTGATTTCAAAATATAAGTTTTTTTCTAAGACTATAATACAAAATCCTAAACACACAATTACAAATTATTTCACACTGATTTGAATAAAATCCCTGAACCTCAAAACAAGGATAAAAAACAATAACTAAACAACTTAATTGTAAGTTATGTTTATAACGCTACCCTTATGTACATTTCGATGACATGGTCATCATCCTCAGAGTATTTTAAAACCACTACTAAAGTATACAGACAATATTACAGAGGTATATATACGCGTGTCCCCCACTCCTCCCCATGCCGTTCAACCAAGACCGACCTGGTGGGGGAATGGGAGGAGCCACATTAAATCTACTACAAGTATCTATTATTAACAATAAAAGCCTGCTTAACAATGAATTATAATAATATTAAATACATACAAATTAACAAACTGGTCTACTGAAACTATAAACAGTCAAACAGTAATAAAAATAAAATTTAAAAACTAATGGGCCTAATGAAATAAATAACAAACAAAAGAAATTAAATACCTAATAATATAAAATAACGTAACCTTTAAAATCAAATATTAACAAATAAAGATCAACAAAATATAAATAATATAGGCCTACGGTTTAAATAAATACAAATAACTGAAAGTTAAAAAATAAACTAGAGTTGAAAAATATTACCAATAATAAATATTATATATTTCTAAAGGTTCTTATCCAGTTTTAATTGTTTTTTTTACAAATTCCAGTCCTATCCAGTTTTTACAAATTTTTTGTCTGTATGTCTGTTTGGCCGCGCTAATCTCCAAAATGACTGAACCGATTTTGACGAAATTTTCATTAACATGTACACAAATTCTCAGAGAATATTTATGGCTTTTTTTTATATATTAAAATTCCTGTAAGAAATTCAAAAAATATAAAAAATTATTTACAAAATTAGAGGTTTTGTCGACAAATGTTGGAGACTCTAAAGTGTTTACTTCATGAAACTTAGACTAACGAAAACGGAGGAGTAGCGTAACGTGCATTTGACAAAAGTACCTGGGTCGGAACATGCGTCACTGTGAAACTGTAGTAAACTGAAACGCCGCTGTAACCGCTGAGCCACTTTCACTAATATCCTGCTACACGAATTACAACCGCAAAAGAAGGCAATTCCGTTCACTAAGACAGTGCAACAACATATCAAAAAAACGATCCCCGTATATCTCCACGTTACTATGTGTATCAGCTTAGATGCGATTGTGAAAAAGCACACACACATTGGTATGAATAATTCATGAATTCAAATGTTGTGTAAATAAGTTGACGCGGTTTCATTCTAGCCTTTGGGGTTGAATAATTCATCGCGACCCTTTAGTCGCGACCGATTTGCTGTTTGTTTGTTCTTATTAAAATGTCGGATGTGTAATTTTTGTAAACAGAAAATGAAAATATTAAGTTTTCAACGTTTATATTTGACCAAATGTATTAAAAGGTTTAAGCACAGATAAAGGTAATAGAGTACGTAAACACTGTCATTTGTTGGTTAATTATGTTTGTGAGGGTAAGAACATTACGGGTGAGTTGATTGCTAACATTAATTATTAGTTTTAAATTTCTTCTTGTGTTCTCGGCAACGTTTCGCAATTGCTTGATTTTAGTTATAAGTATATAAATGTTTAGATTAAAATAAGAAACACAATTAAATTACGAACCCCTTTCACTGAAAACAAACATTAACAGATGTTTATTTAAATTGAAGGGCTGAGAAGCCAAGGGGTACAAGTGACATTTTTTTAATAATGGAGTTAAGTGCAGAAACTGGCTCTTCAACACTTTAAAATGTTTGGAGCCAAAGAAGTCTACCATGTGTTGACATCTAGTGGAGAAAAAAAAAACATCTTCGTAGAACAGCTGTTTAGCTTAGAAACCAAGGGATACATGTGATGCAAGTTACTTTACATAGGTAATTTACTTGTAACCTATGTTTTATTACATAACTTCTAATTCCTGTTAACACGTTCACTGCTACGAAAATTTCGTATTTCGTATGCTAGGAGCTGACCTTTTATTTTTTATATTTATAGCGTAAATGAAATTACTTATTTATTTTTATTTTTGAACGTTCCTACGTAATACTCACTAATATTTTAAAGTGGAAGCACATATGCGTCCATAGTTTATAGGTTCAAAATTGGCGTGCGAAGAACGCAATTATCGGTGTATTTACATTTCTCCCAATACGGGGATTGGCGTGCGAAGCATGCAATGTATTGTGTATTGAAAATACCCGTAATACGGGGGTTGGCGTGCGAAGCACGCAACACATTGTGTATTGAAAATACACCCATTATGCGGATTGGCGTGCAATGCACTGTGCGTCGGCAGCTTCTCATAGTGTTCAATGTCAAGTTCACATGTGCGTTCTTAGCAGTGAACGTATTAACATCCCAGTTGTACAGTAACAAGTGACACCTTTTATCAAATATTGGCTGATAGCAAAGAATATAATAGTATGAAAATCGAATTAATCTTTGTTTATGTTAGTCTAGAACCTAGCAATTAAAAATATACTAGTTTTAGTGATCATGGTTTTACCTGGATTTGATTATAACAGTTTAACTTTAAACTGAGTTTTCTCAAAACTAACTTCACTACACTTATACCCCTTGGGTTCCCAGCGCTTCAATTATATTAATTAGTTAAGAGAGCTGTTTATTTATGTAAGACTAGTAGCCCCGGAAATGCTTCGCTATTGCTTGATTTCATTTTAAGGGTAGTTATTCCATTCCATCCGTTTGACTTAAGTAATCGAACTAAAAATGTTTTTGATAACAATAATTAAGAATAATATTAAACTAGCTGACCGGTGCGAAGCATTCGCATTCTAAATTACTTAAATCCCACTTAATTAAAGTACACACCGTATATTTAGTATCGTAGGCTTACAATTTACAATTAATAAAAAATAGCAATGTAGTGGTGTAACGGCAGCTCTCTAGCTGGGTATTGTTATCATCAGTGTTGCCAACGCCAGGAAAATATCCCTACAACTTACTTGATCTTACATTACTGTTACTTTCGGATTCTTTTTTTTTTTTTTGTATAATTGTATTTTGTATATTTTTCCGGTGTAGCGGTTAAGGAAAGCTTTAAAATGATGCCTCATTCATGTAATTTGATAATGTATTAAGGAAGTTATGGCGTACCGACAAAAAAATGGCCTTGAGAAATAATATATGTGATAATTTTAAGGTTTACAGTTTGTAGGAATTTAGTAAAATTTATATTTATTTTAATAAGGGTAGTTATCCCATCAGTTCTATACTAATATTATAAAGAGGTCAAGTTTATTTGTTTGTTTGTATGTAGGGTGTAATCTCTGGAACTACTGAACCGATTGAAAAAATAGTTTTACTAATAAAAAGCTACACTATCCTTGAGTAACATAGGCTATAATTAATTTTAATAAAAACATTTTTTATTTCAATATTTGTAAATTTAGTCGGAAAAATTTCTTAGGTTAGGCCCAGACTGATAAATCAACTCATGTATGTACATTTATTACCATAGCAACCAATCGAATAAATTAACAGATAACAGCTAATATTTAAATTAACAGCTAATTTTAAATTTTGTATTTCTAATTTTTAGGTTAGTTTTTTATTAAAGTGTAGACCTGAGCCTTGTTGGCTCTTTTAACCTTTATTATAACTGCTGTTATAAAATATACGAAATAATTTGATTTGAACATTTAACATTATTTACCGTCTTTGCTTTGGGGTTATTATTAATCCTACACCTTTATTATAAAGAAAACATAACAAGATTATGTGTATATAAGGTTCCAACGGGGTTGGCGTGCGGAGCACGCAGTTGCTTCCCCTAGTTTAATTATATTTGTTTGTAGTAACTATGTTATCAAAAATATCCTAGTACTAATATGTGTAAATTTTTAAATTTTAGTGAATTATTTAACTAGTTTTGAGAATGTAGAAAAATTAAGTGTTTCAATTAAAATTTAAGGGTAATTATTACATTTCATCCTTTTGACTAAAAGTAATCAACTTGCAAATATTTTTTTTTTTTATATACCTTATATAGATCCGTCACGTCACGTAACGCATATATTTATTTCATCAGTAAACGTTTAAGGTCATTTTTATGGGTTTTTTGGTTTTAGATTATAACGCTATCGATATTTATTTCTGGAGATTTATCCTACCGATTGTCGTGCAGATTGTTTCAAATGAATAAACATGTTGTCATTTTAATCAAAAATATGAAATTTCATTATTATTTCATAGTTATATTTGAAGACTACAGGCTAAAAACGTGTTCGGTCCAAATTTGGCAATATCGAGTTTATAGCTCATTCTAGTAGACAACTTTGAGCACTACAAACCTGTGTTACTGGCAGGCTAAATACGTGTTTAGTCTGAGATATATTTACAAATCAATTTTTAAAGCACACGCTAAACATGTTCATTCCATGGCTTGCTCCGTCCCTTGCGTCACAGGCAGCCATGTGACTACACCCGATTCCACGTACAGAGCGCCCATAATCCATGTTATCCATAAAGTCTCAGCGATAATAGCCAACTAAAAAACATCAACTCCCATGCAAAGCTCGGTCAGTTGACGCAACCCGCATGACAATAAACGTGATGTTCGCTGTAGTGGTAGTAGTATGTCTATTCTCCCGTAAGACCTGTACTGCACGGTGAACGTGGAATCCAGTGTAGTTGGCTAGAGGTAGTAAAAAGAAAGTTACGTAGTATGTATGTATATTTTCAGCTTTTTTACCGATATCAAAAGAAAAGTATGATGATATACAAGTGCTTAAGCAGTTCCGCGGGGAAAGGGCCAGATCATTTTTTTTACAACGCTTCCTTACATTGTCGGAACAAATGGAAAAGGAGAAAAAGAAAGGGCCAACAGTTTTACTAGCAGGCCTACACTTTTTGAGATTTTTACTTTCTCCCCCTATACCATAGTATATGGAGAAAGTATTGTATTCGTCAAAATTTTCGAGTTTGAGTTTTTGGTGGAAATATCCGTTTTGGGTCCCCCTGAACCTAAAAAAGTGGTTTTCGGAGTGATGTCTGTGTGTGTGTCTGTATGTGTGTCTGTGTGTCTGTGTGTCTGTGTGTCTGTGTGGATGTTATCACACCTAGAGCCTAAACTAGTCGTCCGATTTTGATGAAATTTGGTATGGAGGTACTAATCCACGGTATCTCCAGGCGTTTTTTTCATTTTTGTGAATTTTTTATTTTTAAGGGTAATTTTCCCATAAAAACCCTTAAAATAACGGAAAAATCAACTTTTCTCAAAAACGGCTCTAACGATTTTGATTAAAATTTTACAGTTTATTAGGGACCTGTTTTTTTTGGAACAATTACTTTTAAAAATAAAAAATAAAATATTTTTTTATTAAGTTCCTATAATGAGGGAGAAAGTATGTGTCAGTTTCCTGATACCGTTTATTAGTTTTAGGTTACGATTCTTGTAATACCGATTTCTTGAGATTCTTTTTGCCCTAGCACATTTTTACTAATTTAACCGAAACAGCCGAAATAGGGGAGTCTTATTTATTTCAAAACACTTCGATACCGAACGATGCAACGAGCAGGTGAGCAGACACACGCGCCCCTCAAACTGATAAGGTGCAGAATTTTCGTATTATCTCTGCTACGGAGCCAACAAAATATAGTCAAGAAACATTCAGGCCAAACGATGTTTCGCGAATGTACGCGGAAAAAGCCGAAGAGGAGATTCCAAGACGTTGCTCCATGGAACAACTGGCTACACACATAAGTCACGGTATGCTCTCAGAGAATTCAAACCGACATTTCAAAGCATTTTCCGGCAGCGACGTGAACGGGTCTTTATAGCTGGTACGTTTACACGCCCTTGAAACTTTGAACGTTTTCATTTCTTTACATGACCTTGTAGCCCGCTTTTTTAACCGAAATATATAAAAACGTAAACTACCATAAACGCACACGGATAAAATCCACGTTTGGATTTTACCATCTTCTGATCCAAGGCCGACGGCCGAGTTGGTACGCTGCGAGCTAAGCGAAGCCGACCATAACCCGAGGCCCCAAGGTCGAGGTGCAAACTCGCAAAGCGAGTTTTTCCGCTGCGAGTGAAACAAAGGTGAGCGCGAGTCGAATATGGAGCCTTAGGTGCAAACCAATTCTACTGATATATTTCGAATACAAATTGAATAGATAAATTTAAAAAATAGTTGGTCGAAACCCTAAAACACAATGTAAACATAATTGTGGAGATTCGCTCAACTCACGTCAGCGAAATTACTGCTTTGAGCAAGAACTATGTGAAACATTGTAAAGCTTGGGGATTCCCTACTGAAAAATTACAATTTAAAAAAAAAACCAAAATAATTTTTTTTTTATGATTCTATAGTTGATTTAAGAAAACATAATATACCCCCTTCGCCTCAGTGGGTGCTTCGCTCCGCTCGCAGTTGGAAAATTCGCTAAAGAATCTCGTTAATCTTTGGCTCGATTGTACATAGGTGACCGAGCAGAAATCAGCTGTTTTATTTGGCAGCAGCTGACTCAAACTCATTAAACATTATCTCCATTAGATTAACATGGGACATTTGATGGATTGTTTGGCGGAGCTCCTTCTCGGGTTAATAGCAGCTAAAGGGATGATTGGATCTTGAATCTGACAGAAAATCTCTTCTTTGAAATTTAATTTTCTACAACTTTTGTATTTAAAATTTTTTGCTATCTCTTACCGTTTTCTTATTAAATGCGCTCAAAGTGAAAAAATTAAGAAATAAAAAAAATCTAAAAAATCTTTCCTGCCCAAAAGGTAAATGCAAAATTATAAAATGTTAAATTCTGGTAATTTTCCCAGAAGTTTCTCGTCGAGAGCTTTAATTAAAGTATGAGGTCGAGGGGGGTACGATTACGGGAAGTGCCTAATAATTAATGTCAGTGAATCGGTGAAATCGTCTAGCTTTAAGAACGTTGGGCATAGCTTCCCTTCTCGGATGAATAGTGGCTAAATGGATGATTGGATCTTAAATCTGATGAAAAATCGTTGGTCTGAAATTAAATTTTCTACAACTTTTGTATTTAGTATTTTTTGCTATCTCTTACCGTTTTCTGACAAAACGCGCTCAAAGTAAAAAAATTAAAAAATTAAAAAAATCTAAAAAATCTTTCCCGCCCAAAAGGTGCTTACAAAATTAAAAAATGTTAACTTTTGGCAATTTTCCCAAACGTTTCTCGTCGAGAGCTTTAATTCAAGTATAAGGTTGAGGGGGGTCCGATTACGGGAAGTGCCTAATAATTAATGTCAATGAATCAGTGTTACCGTCTAGCTTTATATAAAGTAGATGCCACAAAAGTTTTTTATATCAGTGTGAAAAATTTATCCAAAGCAAGCGCGTACCTACTTTTGGTCGAGTTGAACTTCTTTTTTGTTTGCTATTTGGACTAATACATTTTTTTAATTTTTTAAAGTAATTGCAAAGAAGGACAACAATGTTTATTATTAGGCTATGAATGCCTGCAATATTCAAGTAAAACATATCTTGACTACAAATACTGTTTGTGCAAGTTATTCCCCTCTACGGCTGCTAAAATAACTAATGGAATCTTTAAACGCGATTTCCCGCAACTTTTCAATATTGATATTTTTTACACAAAAGTTCTTATAACGTTTTAAGTGCTAAAGCTACAGTGATGAAATTTTTACCTCATCTTTAGTAGCTTATAGTGCAACTTTTGGGTGTTTCTATTTCTCTAGGACAAATACAAGAGTATTTTTTTTTTAATGTGTAAATCACAAATTTGTTTATATATATATATATATATATATTTTTTGTAAGGTCATAACTACTAAACTTTTAGTGGTAAGAATATGACTACACCCAAAAATTTAGTGATTTTTATATAGCC
This sequence comes from Philaenus spumarius, assembly GCA_018207615.1. Lineage (NCBI taxonomy): Eukaryota > Metazoa > Arthropoda > Insecta > Hemiptera > Aphrophoridae > Philaenus > Philaenus spumarius. The sequence continues at coordinate 6,090 of JAGFPH010012438.1, read as the reverse complement.
TACTTTAAAACATGATATCAAACTGCCAAATTGGTTCAGTAGTAAAAAAGTTATGAGATTTTTATAAAACACATTTTTTTATAAAAAAAAACGAAAAAAACTCAAAAAGGTATGTAAAATATATTTGTTTGCCAATTCCTATAAGTGTAAACAACTTTTTAGGTTCTAACGAATGTACAAAAATTGTTCATAATTAAAAAAGACCTATTATAGAAAACCCCTATTTTCAGTAGGGAATCCCCTTAAAAAGAAATCCGGATCTGGAACGGGATCCCGGTCATTGAAATCGCCGTACACTCACAACAATAATAATGTTTTTCAGATATTATTTTATTATATAATCCAACTTTATTTCCCTTCTACTTTTTAAAGAGAAGTCTCGGATATCTAGAGCAAAGGGCGGTTACACCCACATTTTGTTTACACTCCGAGCGGGAGAAATAATCGAATCTTATAAGGTCAAGTGCGCGTGCGCGGCACCCCTGTATCGTATTACCAAGGATAACACGGTAGATACTCGATCTGTGAGAAGATTGGAAAAGAATTTATATTCGATTACTTTGTATCGATTGTGATATTTAATAAGAATGCATCTACATAACACTGTAGAATCTTATTCAACTCCAAAGGCTTATCAGAATTAAAATGTTGGACAAATGTGACGTTATATTTCGTACTAGGGGTCTGACCTTGCTCGCTTCGCTCGGCAACCCCATCCCTGACATGTGATGATGCCAATGGAAAACCACAAACGATAATTTTGTTACTAATTTTTACATTTTAAAAATTTTTTGATAGTCATTTTTATGAAAATGAGGATTTATTAGGACAGAAGCACTTGGATCTAAGTTGGGTGGTGGAGGTAGCGGTGGCCTGTACATATTGTAAGACATAGGTAGGCACGTATTGTAGACACGTAGGCTAATATCCCCAAAAGTTATTCCACAAAATCCCAAATTTTGTCCATCATTTTTTTATTTTTTAACAGGAATTTTTTTTTAATAAAAAGTAGTATAAACTATTTTATGAAAAGTTCTCTACTTTTTAATGCAAGTTTCGTCAAAATCGGTCCAGCCATTCCGGAGATTAGCCCGGACAAACAAACAAACAGACAGACAAAAAATGTAAAGAAATCAGCTGTAATACTTCAACAATTATGCGAACTATTTAAGGTTATGTTTAAAAAATTGCAATAAGTTTTGTGTTGTTTTTATAGGAATAATTAACTGTGTACATTGATACATGTGATTCGTTATGTCATATTTGCTTTCTGAAATGTATGGATAGTCTCTCTTTGTCTATTGTTTTGAATTATTTGTATTTTATTAAAATCATACAAAATTTACAAATACAGGCCCACTAATTTTAAAGTGAAAAATAACATATTTTTGCCTAAATAATTTAATTTTATATATATTTGCGTTAAAATTGTTGATTTAAGTAGGACTATAATTAAAATATTTTGTTTTGTTTTCCAAAATTCATTTATTTTATATCAGCAGTTATAATAAAGGTTAAAAGAACCAGCAAGGCTCAGGTCTACACTTTGATAAAAACCTTAAAAGTTATAAATACAAATAATTTCTTCAAAGTTTGAAATCATCAGTTTATGGAAATATTAGAGCAAACGGCTGATTACTGTATCAACAATACACTTATTTATTTATTATTTAGTACGTCGCTCCTATTGCCGTAAAATATTTAGTATAGTTTGCGTTGTTTTTTATAAAGTATATGATAACACGCTTGTGTTTAAATGAAACATTGTATCAGCATTTCAAAGCAATCGGTGAAGAATTTTCGGAGATTTAAGATTTTGAACAAACGAACATTTACATTTTTATTTTTATATAGAAAAGGAATCAGGGAAGTTTTTTTTTTTTTTTTTTTTTTTTTGTTTAACGTCCTGCTGAACAACAAGTTTATTATAATTGTATAAAACCCTCAGGTACGACGTTCTCCACTTTAATAACATTTTTTATTTAGAAGTAATCTCGTAAGTTTAATCAACTCCTATAAAAGCGAGTGTGTGTGCGTACGTAAGTGAGTAACATAATATAACAGCTGATTTCACCCATCGTCTGTAACACTTAAGGGGAGGTCCCACTGAAAATTCTAAATCCTTAATTGTATATTGTTTTAAGCTACTTAAATTTTTACTATCTCTAATTGGTCTACTTGAAACAAAATAACCATTTTTTACCACTTGTAAACTATCCCCCTCCCCCACCCCCACCCCCTTTTGGGCAGATTTGCAGGGTTCACGCTAAGGAGAAACGCTAAGACTTTGTAACTATAAGTAGTAGAACCATTATTGAAGTGTCATTTGAAACAGTATAATACTGACATCAAAGTTATGCATTCTTTTTACATTATTTCTTCAGATTTTATCTCTACAAATTTTTAAACTTGAATTTTTTTTGTAATTTTTGTAATTTTGTATACAAATTTAAAATAATAAAAACTACTTTAGATGATGGAAAGCCCATGCATAACTTTGAGCCTGTATGTGTAAAGAGCAAGCATGAAAAATTTCACTGCTGTAACTCTAATACTTTTTGAGCTTTAGCATTTTTAGTAAACTAACTGTTTATTTTCTCTACTTTCGGAAATCGCGCGTTTTCTAAAAATAATGGTACTTGTTATATTTTAGGCAAGATTAATGATCCTAGTTCACCATTTTAATTTTTATTGATTACAAGAATTATATTATTATGCCATAGTGTATAAAGAAATGTCACAGCATAAGAGTTTGTACTATAATCAGTGATTATACAAGGCTAACCCTAAAGTGTTTCACCAAAACTTCATGTGCATGTTCCACTTTAAAAATGTTTATCTCCATGAAATATATATATTTTCATCAAGTTGTTGTTTGTTTTTAATACAGGAAGATCTATACAAAATTTTAGAAAAGAAAAAAAAAGTTGTTTGGGTTTTTTACCATTTTTAGTGGGACCTCCCCTTAAACTAATTGTAGATTATAGTTTAGGGTTATGTTTACAACTTCAATCGTTATAATTTCTTGAGAATTTTATTTTATTAAATACTAGTAAATCCCCGTGAAAAATCACAGGCGGATTAATTAGATACACATCAGAAATATATCATTTATGATTTTTTACTATTTTTAAACATGATTACTATTTTAAAACAACTCATTTTATCCTAGGCCTACCTAATTATGCAGACGGGGATTTTTAACTCGGTAAATGTGAACAATTAATTATAAGGCCTATAAAACTGTAGGAATGTTTGTTAAGATTTTGTGTTTATGTATATTTTTATATATATTTAAAGAAATATAAAAATATTATCTTTTAATAGCCTTTTACTTCATATTAATAGATCAAATTATTTAGAAGTTATTAATATTACAGGCTATATTATTGATTTAAGTTTTAAACATAACCCCAAAGTATAATCTACGCTAGGTTTTGTTTGCGTATTACAGATGATGGGTGAAATCAGCTGTTATATTAATATTAAGTTAAACGAATAGGTATTTCTTCTTTAAATTTGTATAAACGAATATTTTGATGATAAAAGGTTGTATTTATATTTAGTTTATAACCTAAAAGCAATTATTATAACTTATTATAGCATACATTAGTTCTACAACTCATATTTAAAAATAATCAATTTCACAAGAAATTATAACGATTGAAGTTTTAAACATAACCTCAAACTGTAATATACACTGGGTTTACGGATGATGGGTGAAATCAGCTGTTATATTAAATGTTACTCCACGTACGTACGCTCGTACAATTGTACACTCGCTTTATAGGAGTTGATGTATCTTTCTTTAAATTTATAATAACGAATATAGATAAAAAATATCTGACAAATAGGCCTACAGTTTTATAACCCTTATTATTGTACACATTCACCAAGTTAATCATCCCCGTCAGCATAGTTATGCAGGACTGGATAAGTATTCCTTAATGTTGTTTTTAAATGATGTATTTCAGATGTGTATCTAATTAATCAGACTTTGATTTTTCACGGGGGCTTGATAGTATAATAAATTACAAATAAATGTACTGTAGGTTTATTATTTTTGAAAGTACGTGGATTATTATTGTTCGTCGAACTCCATATTAATTATAGAGGCAGCATTTTTATTGGTAAGGCAATTATAAATAAAAAGCTGAACTAAAGCTACTCTGAAACCAAATAACGATTAACATTTACAATAAATTGACATAACACTTACCTAAGGCTGCAGTTGCACACAACACATTTGAAATAAACACTTTATACACAATGCACCACTGAACACAATTGATCGCACTAATAATACACAGTAACGAACACATTTAGATTAACTTTCATTCGCCCTACACCTTACAGGTTTGTAACGAACAATCGAAGACAGATTGTTATCTGACCGAATGTATACGCTTTGACTTCAAGGTCAAGCGATAAGAGTTCTAACACAGGTGGTGGCTGTGACGTCATCGATCTATCATTTTACTGAAGTTTATTATCTAGTCATTTGCTTTGCTATATAGAGTATTATTATTAGGTTATTAGAGAATTTCCTTAGGAAATATGAGCTATTACAGTGACCCTTTGGTGAGGCCTGAGGTCGGGAGTAGCAAATGAGCACTGTTCATGGACCCCAGAACACGTTTTTGGGGGTCATTAGAAATTGTATATATTACTAGTGGAATTGGTAATTCTTCTCTATTGCTTGATTTAATTTTAAGCGCGATTATTCCATTTTATCCATTTGACTTAAGTAATTGAATTGTAAATGTTATTTTTTTTATATGAAATAATTAAGAATAATACTGGTAGTTCTGTGAACAGTGGACCTCGCTCGTTGAAATAACAAATTTGATTTTGAGCTTAGGTTAAAATAGTGTGCCAGTAAGGAAGTAAACAGAAGGTTTAGCCAGTGAAACATTATTTTGCAATTCCCGCGATTCCGGGGTTTCTAGTACTCGTTTTTTTCTTTCTTGAGCTTTAACTTATAAAAATTTTCTTTTAGGGGGCAATGCGTTTTATTTAGGTTAATAATGCGTAAGGTAGCTAAAAATATTGCGTTATTGAGGGGAAACATAGAATTAAATAGAGTTCGGGACATCCTGTATATAAATATACAGCTTGTTAACAATATACATACAGAATAAAGTAGTGCTGTAATTTATAAATTTGAAATTGTTTGCATTAATTTGATAAACGTGTACTTAGCTTTTTGTTTTACAACTAAAAATTAATAATTTTGTGTTCAAAACGTAGTGCAATTTCTATTAATTTACTAAAATGAGGGTTTCATTTCCGTTAACATTTATCGTTATTAAGAAAGCAATAAATACTAGATCAGTTAATACATTAAGGGTTTTTCAGAACTTTCTACAATAAATACAATTGGGTTCTATCCCTGTGCCAGGCAATTTGTAGAAGCATTATTAAAATACCCCAGAGTCATTATCCGCCATTTTTGTTTATGTTTTTCACTTGTCAATTACTGTCTCAACGAAAGAACAATATAATCGTTCGTAGAATTTTATTGAATGGCAACCAAACTACAAAATGTAATTAACTTTTTCCAACCAACCAATTAAACATGATGTTAAATATCTCGGAATGACATATCCGCAAGAGTTAAGAAGTCGTATTTTTTTTATTAAAAACAAAATTGGGTTTCATTGTGCCAGTAGGTCAATCCGAGTTAATAGCAAAAAACTGAAAACACGATTTCTTGATAATTGACTAAAACTGCGTAAGTTTACAACATGACCCAGCCGATACGTTTGCAGACGAACGTTTTTAGGGAAAAGAGTAGGGCTGCCAACCTAAGCACATTGAACAATTGTTTTTTTTTAATTTTATTCCCTAATATATTCAAACACATATAAAATAATAAAATAAGAACATAACTTAAACATAAAATAAAATAAAATAAATACCTGTAATATAACATAAAACTTAACTTATAAAAAGTTAACAGAGAATAGTTTCCATATGGGGAATAAAATAGAGCAAGCAAGCCCGTTTTGAGGCTGCAGAAGTAATGCTAATTTATTTTACTATTCTTCGCCCTACTGGGGAACTTTAAATTAATCTAATTTGAACTAC